>QAOA01001291.1:75415-133156 GCA_003255065.1 Cercis canadensis
AATTTTTTAAAATTTTCATGATGGTACCAAAATAAAAAATTCATTTCCGCTCCAAACTCCTAGTTGGAGGTGTTTTTCAATTTCACCCTTTAAAATATAAAGAGTAGCCCAACATCCCCATTTAAAAAAATCTACTTTGGCAAGCATCTAAAATTTGTTTTATGTTTTTGGTTTTCAAAAACAAAATTTAAGAACAATTTTTTTACCAAACAGATGGGCAAAAACAAGCTTCCAAATAAGTTTTTGTGTTTTTCTTTTTTTTTTTTCTTTTAAAAAAAAAAAACTGTTTTGAAAACAAGTCCATTACTTGCTCCAACAGAAGGAGTTACAACATTACTACAGGAATTAAAGCCACTTATTACAAATGTCAAATATAACTCATAGTTTATTAACACTAAGGACAGTTGGTTCATTCCTAGAGAAATATGAATTAGCCTTGAATTTACCATGTCAAACTCTTGATCAGGTTCATCATCATCATTGGTTTTCAGCTTCCAGACTCCAGGTTCTATAGCTCTGCAGTTGGGACATTCCATACGTCCTTTGACATTAAAAGCGGATCCAATGCGATCTGATGAAAAGAAGCACAGTTAAGGCAAAATAAAATCAGCAAGCTTACCTCCAAGAGAGAGATGTTTAATGTCAACCATTGATAGAAAAGAATTATCAGCATGTGTAGGAGAACTGACTTAATTTCATAATTGTGCTAATCTATATCAAACTGTTTTGGTATTTTGGCAACAAACTTAGGTTCAAACACATAATTCACAAGCTCTCTTAGTATCACTCAGCTACAGACTGTTTGGTATAATTCATCACCTTAAAAGCAAGTAATATTTTCTTAATCATCATAGAAATCAAAGAGCAAAACAAACTAGGTCCATGATATAATTAAATTGTTCACATTCTATAAATATTATACATTTTTTCAGACCCAAAAGGAAAACATTGCAACATAGGCATATATAGCACAACTGGTCTAGGGATCTCCAAAAATGGTGGAGGTCCCAAGTTTGAATCATCATTCTCTCATATCCTCAGCTAAAATTTTTAGCTATATCTATATGGCAAAAAAAAACAAAAAAACACAAAAAGGAAAACATTGCACAAAATTTGATGGATAAGAGAAAAAGAGACCACAATGCCATATCCTTGCCACATTTTGGTGTAATTGATTGTAGTGGATTCAACAAGATCAAAGCACTACTCAATCAAATAGGATTTCAGAGAGACAAATGGGAAATTTTGAGTTCTACATTATTCTAAAGGAAATAACTCAATAGCTAAAATAAGTCACTAGGCCAACCAGAATAACATAGAATAGAACTTCATAGGCTATTAAAAACAATTGATCAAGAACACAATTAAACGACAACTCAGGTAGTCCCAGCAAGTATATTATCTAATCTGCTATGTTGACCTTATCACTCTACTAAAACTGAGAGGATCTATTATCTAAGGGTGTGTTTAGAAGACAATATATGATAAGATCATAAAAGAAGCAGGTAAGGATAAGTTAAGATTTGATATTATATAAACATGATAAATATATATCTTGTTATATATTTGGTAAACCTTATATAAGCAATTAGATAGGAAATGCTATTTTTCATTGAGACAAAAATATCCATATTTTTTTTTATTAAAATATCCATAAGTAACCAACTTGATAAGGGTACGATAAGATTAGTTATTCTATTAGGCCCTCCTTTTCTGGTCCACCAAACGGGCTCTAAACCTTTTTTGCAAATGCAATCTCACTTTGTTACATTTGATCTAAGGTTGTTATTGGAGTATCAAGTCATATATGAGCACCTAAAATATGTATTAGACACAACCAAGCACACAACATTGAGCGTGCCATTTGGTTCATATGGTAATCTCTCTCAACATTCTCTAATGGATTAAATCACAATCCTCACTAGGGCTTTTGTGCCCAATGGGCAAAAAATAATGAAAATCATATAATTTAGAGAATGAATTCTTTATTTACTATCTCATAAACTATAAATTACTCTATTTACTACCTCATATAGCACAAAACACTGCTTTGTCAGCTTATCTTTTAAAGAAGCAACTATAGGCAGCTCCTTCCAAAATCAAATTTTCTCTTATCAATCTTTTCGGAATCAATTCTGACTGTATTAATTCTCTTTATAAGAATCAATTCTAAGAAAATATATTCATGTTTCTTCCAATATTTTAACATAGCCCCTCGATCAACATAGTTAAAAGAAAATTTAAATTTTTCAAAAAATTTAGATTCAACAACAACTCAAACCAAAATCGATCATCAATTTAATTCCAATAATTCAAAAACTATAAGAAATTTATAATTCAGACATTCTTTGCTCTTACCTAAATGAAATGTGTGTTTCAATTGGAGCGTCACAGTGCTTCTAGCATAGCTTTCAGAAACATCCTCCAAGCAAATTGAGCACTCGATTGCCGAAGAGGATGAAGTAGCCATGAATTTTCTAAGAAATTGACAATGGGATACACTGATAGATTGAAAATTGCAGAGTGAAGGAAAATGAGGTAAAGATGAACAAGGGTTAGTAATTTATATGCATTTTTCTTATTGAGAATCAAAATTGCGCAAGCTAAGGCTTAGCTGGAGCATGATGTCACTTCGCCTCTACAAATGGAAATGAGTTTATGAGAATCGAAAGCCATATGTGAAACGTTTTGGCTAAGTGTTTTGTTTTTGGAGAGTGGTGAACCGTTACTCTTTTTCAAGTACGCAATGGTGGAGAGTGTAGCGTTTCTTACTTGCTTGATTTCTTCACCTTTTGAGGAATTGATGGACGTTGCAAATATTTTAAATTGCAGATTTGACCCTCTAAAATGAGAATTTGAGGTTGGTTCACATTATGGCATTGTGGTAAATTTAAAAGTTTTAAATAAAGGTGATTGCTATCCTACAAATTACAATCACTAAAAATAGAGTGTAGCACTACCCCCATTTAGTTGGGTGAGTTTTAGTGGGACCCACACAATGAATTTGGTGACAGAATATACACAATTTCTTATAAAATATAAGAAAGACATGATACAGGAAAATGTGCTAAACAAAAAATTTAACTTTTGTCAAAAAAATAGTTTGACACGTTTTCCTGTATCATTTTTTTTTTTTTTACATTTTATAAGAAATCGTCTATTTTAGCACATAAGAAACTTAATTTTTTGATATATTTGCAATAACACCAAATTCATTGGGTTATCTCACCGGAACCCACTCAACTGGATGGAGAGGTAGTGCTATCCCCCATTTTCAATGGTTGTAGCTTGGCAAGAGCCTTAAATAAAATATGTTAGTAATTAATTAAAGAAGGAAAAATGCCGCAAATATTTGAGAAGATGAGGAAAAGACACTCAAGTTCATTATACATTAAACAAAATTTGGGTTTGAATGTAGTTTTGGTCCCTTATTTTAACATTCCTATGAATCAGTCCTATATTTTTAAAACTCAACAATTTGGTCCCATGTTTTATCATAAATTTGTAATTTTTGGTTAGCCCTTAATTCTCTGTTCTAGAAGCAGACATGACACTAAAAAAAGAATTTTTTATTGCTAATATGCCAACTCATTGTCTAGATAGGCAATTTTGCCTACATCGTAAATGAGTCATGTGTTGGGCATGTGATAATTTAGGTTGTGTTTGGATGAGATATTTGACAAATTATTGTGTAATTGAAATACAATATTTTAAATACATGTATTTATAAAATACCTTGTTTAGATATACTCCATTATAAAAAGAGTAATTTAACATCAATATTCAAAACTATTGATAGACATTACAAGACCCATTCAAATCACATTCTTTAATAAGTAAAAGAAAAATATAAGAAAAAAAATATAGTGTGGTAAACAGGACTTGGCTCTTTTCCTCTGCCTCTTTCTCCACCAATGCTGGTGCTGGGTAGATTACTACATCACTGCTTGGATTGTAGAATGATGCTATGGACATTCTGGTCCCATCAGTTTGTGCAATCACCCTGTGCTCCACACTCTTGTACTTCCCATTGGTAATCACCTGTTTTTCCAAAGTGTATTATGAGAATTATAATCATGCGTATAACTTGTTTGAGAAATTGTCTATTAGGCATTTTAGTCAATGGATTTACCTCAAGCTGGTCACCAAGGTTGATGACAATGGAATGGCGAATAGGGGGCACATCCGCCCATCTTTGAGTAGCTGCAGACCACTGACCTTATCATCTTGAAAGAGAAGGATGATCCCACCAGCATTGGTGTGGGCGCGAAGACCCTTGACAAGCTCTGGGTTTGGGTATGGAGGGTAGTTAGCAACTTTGGTACCAAAATTTGGTCCCTTTGATCCATAGAAAGCCTCCTTGAGGCACCTTTTCTCTAGTCTAAGATTCTCACACAACAAGTCTAGTAGTTCCTTTGCTAGTTTCTCTAGCTTCTTAGCAAATTCCTTCACCACTCTGCATCATTTTTTGAAATGCTTTAATATAAGAAAAATCAGTAAAAAAAAAATTAGGGAGTTGGGTGGGGGTGTTAGAGGAGAAGGATAGAGGGCTGATAGAGTGAATTTGAAATACACTATATTTTGAGTGAATTTAAAATAGAGTAAAACCCTTTTTTAGTCATTGAAAAATGCAGCCACTGACAAATTTATCCTCCAAAAATTTTCGGTGACAAATTGGTCTTTGAATTATTATTTCGTTGACAAATTAGTCCTCCGGTAGGCAAAATCAGTGAAAAGAAAAGGAGGACTTGAATGAGAAAATGAGGGCTTAAACATAGCTAGGCAAGATCAGTGAAAGAATTTTAGGAAAGAGGTTTGCAGGGGTCTAGAACTTTTCTCATTAAAGTACCAGATGACTAATTTGTCAGACAGAATAATAATTCAATAGCTGCATTTTTCAAGGACTAAAAAAGGGTTTTACTNTAAAAAAAGGTTTTACTCTTTAAAATATACTATATTAAGACTTTGAAAGTCACTATAAAAATATACTAAAATTTTAAAAATACTTTAAAAAATTACAAAACAAAATAATTTAAAATTAACATTTCAAATACACTCTACAAATACCTCATCCAAACACACCCTTAGTAACTTCTCTCCCAAACAAATGACCAACCTCATGGCCTAAACCCTACGCATGCAGGAAACGACCCAGGTAGAGGAATCATCGAAGAAGAGACAACATCTTCTAGCACTTCGAATTCCCTGGGGAAAGAGCCAAAGGCATGGTATTTGCATCAGGCTTACCTTTCTTTTCCTCTCGTTAGAAGCCATTAAGGAGCCCTCTGTTGTTTCCCTTTCTTTTCCTTCATTTATTCCTATTTCTCCCTCTAATTTTGCCCATGCTGTCTTTTCTCTCTCTCTAAATTTCTTTATCTCTCTACAAATTCCGATCTTTGTTGGGGTGCCTAACTGCCAGTGGCAAAGGCACAGCTTTGTTTTGGTTTGCTCTCATTTCTTCTCTTTTTCACTCTATACCTTCAACCCAAAAATTAAAAGGAAGAAGAGGAAAAGGTGCAGAGTATATCTTTTGGCGGTAGGAAGATTTGTGGATGTGTATGATTTTAATGGTGATTTCTAGAGTGGATTAAGATGTGGCGTTGGGATAGTGGGGAACTTCGGTGGTATCGAGAGATTTTTCTGGGTGTGCTGTCTGCAATTTCTTCCTTGTTTTGTCTATGTTTTTCCTCTTCAAACTCCATAAGTGGTCCATAGCTGTGATGCGAGAAGGGGAATTAAGCGAAACTGGAGAGAGAAATAAAGCTTAGTTAAGCAAGTGCAGAAATTGAAGAGCCAGAGAGAAAAATAAGGAAACTGAAGAACTAGAGAGAGAAAAAGAGCGATATGAGACAAAGCAAGGTAGAGATAGAGTGAGAGTGGAGAAAGACGATAGGTTTTTATGTGTAAATAATTATTTAATAATAAAAATTTTCTTTGTATGAAGTCAGCCTCTTCCATTAGTTTAACTGGTACTTGAAAAAGAGTTCTTTTCAGAACTCTTATTCTCTTTTTTAATTTTCATAGGATTTAGATGATTTAACTTTATAATGATTCAAGGACTTGTTACTAGTAATTGTGGAAATCAATTTCTAAGCTTCTAAATTTGCTGTTGATAGTTCCACAATTCTCTTTCATGCTTTTGATGATAACAAATGATTAAATATATTTTAATCTGTGTTGTGTTTAAGTATTATTCTAAGTATAGGTTAGTAAACGTATCTAAGAACTAGTTTTGTTTGTTCAAAAGAACTAGTTCTTAAACAAGTTCTTCTCTTCTGGTTATTGTTGTGCATGCTAAGTCTTCAGATCTCAAAGTGCTTGTCAGATTGTTGCTTCACATGAGTTATAACCGTTTCCTTATGAAGGTTTGGTAGAGATCCACCTTTCAAGGAAGTTGGTATAAAGTAACCTTTTTGAGCACTACAAGACAAGGGAATAGTTAGTGGAATTGGAGTGCATCTCAGCTTGACAGCTGTCCCAAGATCAAGGGTGAATATTGCTCTTCACATGCTGCCCTCTTTCCTTATTATGCTGCCTTCCTTGCCATTTGAAGCAAGCAGAGAAGAGAAGCAGAAAAGAGAAAATACAGAGGCCTTCGGTCCTTCAATTTTTACATAGATTTTTCTTCTTTCTTTTGTGTAAACTTATGTAAAATTTGCTTTAGAGAGAGAGTACTTCAATAGAGCTCAATTTCTTTTTGAGTGTTGTTAACTCAGGATTTCAGTAGGAAATCCTTGAGAGAGACTTCTAAGTGTTATACTAGAAGAAGAAAGATTTTTGGTGAGCTTTTGTGTGAGAAACCAAGAGTGTAAAAGCTTGGAAAAATTATACTCAACTCTTAGTAGAACCCCAATGCTTGGGAGAAGTGAATGCAGACCTTAGTGCTGAACCACTATAAAACTTGTTGCTAAGATCTTGTTACCCTTTCTCTTCAAAGTTTCCGTTCATTATGATTTTCGTATGCCATTGATATCTGTTTGAACTGATCTGAATTGAGATTTCTGGTATGATTCATAACTTATATACAAGAAGAAACATATCTGAACCTCTCTGTGCATTGATTCTGCTGTGTATTTGTTGATCTAATTGTTATAGTATTTTAGTTAATGAATTAATTTCTAGTGTTAGCTCATTTGATTTAATATTTTCGAGAAACTCCTATTCAATCCCCCCCCCCCCCCCCCCCCCCCCCCCCCCCCCCCCCCCCCCCCCCCNCTTGTGACATTCAACTGTGGGGTTTCCAACCGATTATCTATCTAAATTACATAGTGGATAGAACTAAAATTCAAAAGGCATATGACAATGGTTTCATGATAATTGTTTTCTTTTCTGGTCTTTGGCTTTTCTTTATGCTCTCCGGGTTCCCTTTTACCTCAGCCTCGTCCCCTGGACGAGGAATGCATATCGTGCTCCCCAGGTTTTACAACATAAACAAGGGATGCATATCGTGCTTCTAGGGTTGCCTTTTACCTCAGCCTCAACGAGGGGTGCCTATAGTGCTCCACGAGCTTCACAACCTGGATGATAATGGTGAAGAAGACGCAGTTTCTGGTTCATTTTTGAGTATTTTTTTCGACTCAAATAAAATTTTTAATCAATTAACAACACTTCATTACTCAATACTCATTAATCTAGGCAACATTTTCTGGTGCCAACACAGCCAACTAGGTACCAAAAGTTAACAATGAAAAGTTGAAGTCATAAAATGAAACAAAATAGTTTAGACAATTGATTATTTTCGAACCCAAAGTTGAGGTCCTACAACAACACTTTTCTCTCAAATACAGCATGCTTGTCACCCTTCCGCTGGAAGAATCAACAACATCCTCTTTCTTCAGTTTCCAGACATCATTGTTGGTCGGGATCGAAGCGAGTAGGGGTATCGATGCACCTGGAATTAGGGGGAAAAATTGAAAACAGAAAAATATTTTTGAGTTACTTATTGTACTAACATTAATAACTCTATTATTTAAAATGGTGCCACCATGAAAACTAGAGTTTTAGAAAAATCTACTGTGGAAAGCTTGTTTTTGGCTTTTAAAAACACAATTTGAGAACAACGTTTTACTAAGCAGATGGGCAGAAGCAAGCTTCCAAATAAATTTTTTGGGTTTTTGTTTTGTTCTTTTTTTTTTTTTTTAAAAAAAAAACACAACTTTTTTGGAAACAAGTAATCAAATGAGCCATTACTTGCTCGAACAGGAGTTGCAACATCTTTAAAGGAAAAGCCACTTATTACAAATATAATTCATGGTTTATTAACACCAAGGACAATTGGTTTATTCGTATATAAAGAAATATGAATTAACCTTGAATTTACCATTTCAAACTCTTGATGAGGTTCATCATCGTCATTGGTTTTCTGCCTCCAGATTCCAGCTCCTATAGCTCTGCAGTTGGGACATTCCATACGTCCTTTGGCATTAAAAGCGGATCCAATGCAATCTAAAGAAAAGAAGCACAATTAAGGAAAAATTAAACAGCAAGCTCACCAGTCCAAGAGAGAGAGGTTAAATGTCAACCATTAATAGAAAAGAATTATCAGCATATTTATCATCACTCAACCATAGGCCGTTTGGTACTCATCTATATTAAATATTATCACCTTAAAAGCAAGTAATATTTTCCAAATCATCATTGAATTCAAAAAGCAAAATAAACTAGGCCCATGATATAATTAAGTTGTTCACATCAATAAATATCATACATTTTTTCAAACCCAACAGGAAAACATTGCGAAAAAGCTTTAGAAGACTCAGAAATTTTCAATTCTTTCTTCCTGTAATATTTGTTTGGCCTACTCGTTTGAGCAGTGATCTTGAGTGTTATCACTCTCTCTCTCTGTACCATTGCTACCTACTTGTTTGAATTAGCTTTTCTATCCAGTGGGCAGTTTATCTCAACAAAGACCATCAACCTTTTGGAATAAAAAAAAAAAAGGGGGAAAACATTGCAATACAAGCACATACAATGCAATTTGTCTAGGGACCTCCTAAAAGATCGAGGTCCTCTCTCATATTCTCAAATAAAAATTCTAGAACTATCAATGTAAGAAAACAAAAAAAATGAAAACATTGTAAAAAAATTGATGGATAAGAGAGAAAGAGATTACAATGGCATGTCCTTGCCACATCTTGGTATAATAGATAGCAGTGGACAATAATAACTAAATCAAATAAGATTCTAGACAGACAAAGGAGACAATTTGAGTTCTACATTATTCTAAAGGAAATAACTCAATAGCTCAAACAAGTCACTAGACCAACCGGAAATAGCATTGAATAGAACTCCATGATCTATTATAAACAATTGGTCAACAACACAATCAAACAGAAACTCAGGAACTCCATAATCTGCTATGTTGTCCTTATCACTCTACTAAAATTGAGAGGATCTACTATCTAAGGGTACATTTGGAAAACAATATATGATAGGATCATAAAAAAAACTGGATAAGATAGAATTTGATATGACATAAACATGATAAAAATATATCTCATTAGATATGTGGTAAACCTCATATAAGCAATTGGATAGGAAATGTTATTTTTCATTGAGACAAAAAATCCATATTTTTATTTAAAATAGTTTTTAATTTTCTTTTTGTCTTCACTTTTCTCTGAAACTAGACATCCCCTGATTTCTTCCTCTGCCATTGCCATTATTTGAAGATTTCATCTCATACTTTGGTCACTGGTGCAAATTCACAATGGTGGCCCTGTGGTTGCTAGTGACCAACATCATAATCTATTTCTGTTTGGGAACTTTTTTTGACCATTATTACAATAGGAACATTCTCGGGACAAAAAAAAAAATGAGAACAGACATAGCTATGAATTCAAGGGTAAAGGGGGACAAGCTATAAGACATCTATCTAAAGAACAGACAAAGCAGCTTGGCAAGCAAGACCATCCTCCTCTTCTTCCTTTCTCTTTTCCTGTTCCTAACCCATTAAAACTTACACAGATCATCCATAGATGTAGCCAATTTAAACCAATATCAACTTGATTAGTTATCCTATTTGGCCCTCCTTATCTGGTCCATCAAACGGGCCCTAAACCTTTTCTGCAAATGCAATCTAAGGTCGTTATTGGAGTATCAAGTCATATATGAGCACCTAAAATATGTGTAAGACACAACCAAGCACACTACATTTAGTGCACCGTTCGGTTCATCTGGTAATCTCTCTCAACATTTTCTAATAGATTAAATCACAATCCTCAATATAGCCAAAAAGAATAAGAGAAGGGAAAATGTTATTTAGGGCTTTCATGCCTAATGGGCTATATAATGAAAATCATATAATTTAGAGAATTAATTTTACAAGAATTAGTTCTTTATTTATTTTCTCAAGCCATAAATCACTCGATTTACTACCTCGTATAGCACAAATCACTACTTTGTAAAATGCATAGCTTATTTTTTAAGAAGCAACTATATGTAGCTCCTTCCAAAATTAAATTTTCCCTTATCAATTCTTATGAATTCTCTCTATAAGAATCAATTCTTGGAAAATTTATTCATGTTCTCTCCAATATTTTAACGAAGCCCCTTGATCAACACATTTGAAAGAAAATTCAAATTCAAGAACTCAAAAACCAAAATCGATCATCGATTTAATTCCAATAATTCAAAATATAAATAAAATTAGTGATTTAGACATCCTTTGCTCTTACCTAAATGAAATGTGTGCTTGCAGTAAAGCGTCACGACCGTTCTAGGGCAGTTCTCAAAAGCCTCCTCCAAGCAGATTGAGCACATGATTGCAGAAGAGGATGAAGCAGCCATGAATTCTTTGAGAAATTGAAGAATGGATACACCGATAAATTGAAAATTGCAGAGTGAAGAAGAAGAAGGTAAAGATGAACTAGGGTAAGTAATTTATATACATTTTCTTATTAAGATTCAGAATTAAGCAAGCACATGCTTCGTTGGAGCATGATGTCACTTTGCCTCTCTAAATGGAAGTGAGTTTATGAGAATTAGAAGCCTTTTGTGAATCATTCTGGCTACGNAAGGTAAAGATGAACTAGGGTAAGTAATTTATATACATTGTCTTATTAAGATTCAGAATTAAGCAAGCACATGCTTCGTTGGAGCATGATGTCACTTTGCCTCTCTAAATGGAAGTGAGTTTATGAGAATTAGAAGCCTTTTGTGAATCATTCTGGCTACGTCTTTTGTTTTGGAGTGTGGCAAACCGTTACTTTTTTTCAAGTATGCAATGGCGGAGAGTGTAGTGTTTCTTACTTTCTTCACCTCTTGAGAAATTGATGAATCGTTGCATTTTTTTTTTAAATTTTAGATTTGGCCCTCTAAAATGAGAATTTGAGGTTAGCTTGAACTATGTAGGTATGAAAAAATGCCCCGTTTCGACGGGAATCTGGGCAAAATTCCCTGAGTTTGGCCGAGGACAAGGGTAATTCCCTGAGTTTGTTTACATTTTGGGGATGAGACGGGATCACAATCTTTGTTAAGGAACCAACTCACTCAAAAGCTTAAGCTTTTAGATAAAAGCCTATGAATAATTTTATATCTAACATGCTCCTGCACAGGAAAACCCTTTGGACTTGAAATGTGGACAAAGTACATACCCATTTATACCTTGTGCTAAAATTTCAATTTAATTAAGAAAGTGGCCGCGAGGGGGAAGGGGAAGAGAATGATTCGATATTTGGTCAAAGAGGCTCTCATACTATGTCAAGGAACTAACTCACCTAAAATCCTAAGTTGTTAGGTGAAAACCTACAAATGATTTTATATCTAATAGTTTTTGCCCTACAGGGATTTTTAAAATGTTAAAATACTAAAATACCATTTTGTGGCACTTATAGAGGGTATAATATATGGGGGTAGGTTAGTGATTTCATAAATTTAATTTGATAAAAATAAACAAAATAAAAGGTAAAAACCCTAACCCTATCTATCGATCATATCCTCTTGAACCTTTCCTCTCAAGACTATGTCTCTCTTGTATAGTACAGTGTACCAACACCANCCCATTTATACCTTGTGCTAAAATTTCAATTTAATTAAGAAAGTGGCCGCGAGGGGGAGGGGGAAGAGAATGATTCGATATTTGGTCAAAGAAGCTCTCATACCATGTCAAGGAACTAACTCACCTAAAATCCTAAGTTGTTAGGTGAAAGCCCACAAATGATTTTATATCTAATAGTTTTTTCCCTACAGGGATTTTTAAAATGTTAAAATACTAAAATACCATTTTGTGGCACTTATAGAGGGTATAATATATGGGGGTAGGTTAGTGATTTCATAAATTTAATTTGATAAAAATAAACAAAATAAAAGGTAAAAACCCTAACCCTATCTATCGATCATATCCTCTTGAACCTCTCCTCTCAAGACTATGTCTCTCTTGTACAGTACAGTGTACCAACACCACCCACCCTGCGGTTTGCCATCAGCCTCTAGCAGCATTGATTGTGTTGCCACAAGCCATCGCATAGTACCTAGACCCCATTAGTGCTCACCTTCAATCCCTTTCATCTCCACCATAGTTGTAGTCCCAAGGCCTTCATTCCTCAACTATGTCCAATGCGTTGCCGTTGCATACATCAAGTAGAAAGTCTATTTTTGGATGTAAGCTCTTTGTTATTGTTCTCTTTTTTTACTAGAAAAAGTAACTTTGAGCTATATTTACCCCTCCCTTAGTAGTAGAGCTATCAAAACAGGCTAGATTAGCTTGTTCTGGCCCAATTCAATTTGGGTTGGGCCAATCAACAATAAAAGTCAAACGGCCTACACGGGTCATTAGCTAAATGGACCAGCTCGTATGCTTAATATTTTTTTAAAAAAATTTGTTGATTATTTGTACTATTTAAAATTAGGCTAAAAACTAATAGGGCTTTGAGCCTTTTTCCTAATTGTGCTAAATTGTTACTGGACCTAATTCCTAAATCCTAATAGAAGAAAAATAAAATTATAAATAAAACAAAAACAACTATTACCAACATTATCATCTACAAATGAGTCCTCAAATGATCATAACCAAGTTTGAGGCAGGCTAGGTTGCACCGAAACGTGAGTTTTGGGGCCGTACCCGTTTCGGGTACGTTTCCGAAACGCGAAACTCGTCCTCATTGCCAAAATGCCGACTTTTTTTTTTTTTTTTCATTTCAAAACTCGCTGCCATGGATCTGCGTTTGGTTTGATGATTTTCATCCATGACTTCATGTTCTGCCAAGATGTGAGAGAGAGAGATGGAGAAAGAAAGAGAATCAGAGTGAGAGGGGAAGACCACGAGAGAAAAGGAAAAGATGAAGATGAGACTCTGCAAATTCTTCAAGGAGTTCTGATAATACCTGCTGCTGTTGTTCTGCTATTACCCCCACACCTTGTTGAATGTTGCATTGCCAAATGAGAGAGAGAGGAAACAAAACAAAAAAAAAATCACAGAGATAGAAGAAAAATTACAAAATTTACAAAAATTAAATTGAAAGGAGAGGGAGAGCGGGGGCTGGGGGGTGTTGGGGGCGCTGGGGAAGGAGAGGGAGAGCGCTGGGGCAGGGCGCAAGCGAGCGCGAGAGAGAGGGAGGAAGGCAGAGTGCAATGTCATCAATTATTTCTTCTTAAAAAAATGAAACAAAAAGAGCTGCTCAAGTTAATTTTTCTATTGGTAGAAATTACAAATGATAAATTGAAATCTCAATTATCTATTTTATTATTATTGTAATTTTTAATAATTTTGGTTAAATTTTTTATTTTAAATAAAGTATGTGTTAATTTTATTTGATATATGTATATAATTATATATATAATTTATATATATGACGTGGCATACCCATGCCGTACCCGTACCTTTATTTTTAAAAAAATGCCGTATCGGCGTTTCATACCCGTACCGGATACGAAACCCGTACCCGTACCCGTGCAACAGAGGAGATAGGCCAAAAGAGAAATAAGAAAGAGAACCTATATGATGCACTTGACTTTGTTAAACTTAAATTCTTGTTCATTGTTTTTTTTTTTGGTCGGCTGTATTATTGACTAAAAATAATCCTACAAAATTTAAATATGAAACTATACAATAAATAATAACATCACTTTCATAATTTCACTTTACTTACTCTTAATAAAATTTAAATTTAAACTCCCAACAATAGAATATAGGGATTAAGGTTGTTCACCGGTTGGGTTGGAGGCCATTTGCCAATTAACCGACCACCGTTAGGTGGGAATTTTCCCTACCCGTTATTGACCAGCTGATCAAGGGAACCGATGGTTTTGGTTCCACATGGGTTGGGTTGGCTCGAGCAGGTTGAGCCAATTTGGGCTACATGGTCTTTTTCTTCTTCTTTTTTTTCCTGAACCATTTGGAGTGGTTTTGGGTTTCTTATAGGCCATCTTTGGCCCATTTGAAAAATTGCAACAATCAGCCCAAATCCTGAAAAATTACAGCCCAAATCCTAAAAAAAATGACATTATAAGTTACAATATGAAGGTTCTGTACATGGCATAATTCAAGAAATAAAAGTTAAGACAAGAACATTTAAACAGAGAATGGAATTTCCTTTATGAACAAAGGTTCTGTACGTGGTAGTTCGTTCAAGTATAGCATATGAAAAATTAATGGATTTTCTATACTGAGCATTGCGCAATGGCCACTAGTTGTACAATTACATAGTCAAAAGTCATCCTAGTAGTATAGCATATGTACCAAAAAACTAAATGCCCATGCCTTTACCCAAAAACCTAAAAGAGACATGCATATATATCTAGCAATTCAGTTATTAGTTCACCCAAAAACCCAAAAGAATTGGCTATATTTACCAAATACCAATAATCCATATTTACCAATATCTACCATTCAAAAGAAATTGATGGCTTGCCATTTCTAGTCCTAGGCTGCCACCAATAATGAATTGATAAATGCTTGCAATTTTTTAAATTACTTTCAAAATTAAGCTAATTTTAATCAAATAAATACACAACAATGCAGTTATACCTTCATTTATTTTCCAGTCAAATAAACTAAAACTTGACATTATCAATAAACAGCCATAGATTATTTTTTAGTCCTTTGGCCTCCAGTAGCTTCAGTAGGTCCTGCAACAGCTCCAGCAACATCAATCATGTTCCCAATACCAGTAGCCACTTCAAAAAAATTAAAAAGAATAACAGTAGTGAAAGCAAATATATTGCTAGCCCTATAAGTCTCTAGTTATGTTTTTATGATAACAGAATATCTTGTTATTTCTAATTTGTGTTGTTTTTCTCTAAGTTCTTTTTTAAAACAGATTTGAAAAGAAGCCTTGAAGAACTTGTTCTTGCCTCTGTGATCAAGCTCCTCTGATAATGAGAGTTTCGAACTTTGCTGATGTGGACAAAGCTTGTCGAGGACTCCAGCCAAAATTATCCTTTTGCAAACTAACTAAGAGTTGTGTTAGTTGAGATTTGAAAGTTCCTTCTTGAAATGACTATTGTAAGGTCCTTGTTTCAAGGAAAAGTTTATCTACTTTTCTTACACAACGTAAGACTTTATGGAACAAAAGGACAAAAGTCTTTTTGGTTGATTGACAATGTGTCAGCTGGTAGATGGCTATTTCTTTGCTTTTCTCTTGGTCCTTCACGTGCACAAGAAAGGAAATAAAACAAAGGAGTTTCCAAGGCTTCGAGTATGCATGAAGAGAAGTAAGAAGAAATTATTTTAGAGAGAGAAAGAAGCCATTGTTAAGCTTTTTACTTTTCTTCTTCCTCTCGGTTATCTCTTCATGTTTCAAGAACTTCATTGTATCATTTTTACTCTGTAAGAGAGTTTCTTATTTGGGGCTGCACTAAAACACTTGGGTTTTGTATCTGGCTTTCTATGAGAGAAATCCATGAGAGTGATCTCTAGTGAGTTAAAGAGAGAGAGTTTATGATTAACTTGAAAAACAAAAACCATGGTTGTGAAGATTGAAGAAGCTTGGAAAAATAAACTTGAAGAATAGTGGAACCCCATGATATGGGAGAAGTGGATGTAAGCATGTTAAGCCAAACCACTATAAAGAGTCTTGTAGTTTTTCTTTTTCTCCATCTTTGATCTTCTGGATTAATTTCTATTTTGTTCTAAATAGTTTATTAAGTTATCTCGTTGTATTCAAATCTGGTATTTGTCAAAGAACTAGTTTGGAAGAGCTAATTCTTATACAAATATGTTATTTGAATTTGTTTTACGAGCAATTTTTAATTATTACTATTCACTCACTCTTTAAGAATAGACTCTGCAACTCTCATATGTGAAATGCAGTAACAAAGAAAAACCCAAGAAAATAAAAATTTCATAAATGAATACCTGATTCTAGCTTCTCATAGCTTTCATCTTCTTAACCATTAAACTCAAAATTTTCAAAGTCAAACAAGGTCAATCTCAACCAATTTTGACAACAAATTAACATCACCACTATCTTTGGAGAAAAAGAGCTTCTAAACACATCAAGAATTATGCCATTTGTAGAAAATGCAGATTCAGATGTAATAGTGTATACAGGAATAACTAATACATCCCTAGCAATGTGTGAGAGGATTGAAAACTTATATGCATTGGTTTAATTTCCACTAGCCCAAAACAGAGAAATTATCATCCTCCTCAATGCAAGCTTTGTTCAAGTACCTTTCCAATTCATTCTTGTCCTCCATTCTGTTTAGGATCCTCAAATGGCTCTAGAATGCCTATGCCTTGAATGGAAAGTGGACAATTGATTGTTGTCTTAACTACTACTTGCACCAACAAAGGATAGCCCATCTAGGGCTATTCAGGAGGCTTAGATTACATAGTTGAGTACCATTCATAAAGCCTATTAAGCTGATCTTTATCCTCTTAAGCTAAGTCATAAGAGACTAGATGATCTTCATATATTTCATTAAAAGCCCATTTAATAAAAATTAACTTATACATCTATCTTCTAAACACATCAAGAATTATGCCAATTGTAGAAAATGTAGATTCAGATGTAACAATGTATACAGAAACAACTAATACATCCCTAGTAATGTGTGAGAGGACTGGAAACTTATATATATATTGGTTTAATTTCCACTAGCCCAGAACAGAGAAATTATCATCCTTCTCAATGCAAGCTTTGTCCAAGTACCTTTCTAATTCGTTCTTGTCCTCCATTTTGTTTAGGACCATCAAATGGCTCTAGAATGCCTATGCCTTTGAATGGAAAGTGGACAATTGATTGTTGTCTTAACTACCACTTGCACCAACAGAGGATAGCCCATCTAGGGCTATTCAGGAGGCTTAGATTATATAGTTGAGTACCATTCATAAAGCCTATTAAGTTGATCTTTAACCTCTTAGGCTAAGTCATAAGAGACTAGATGATCTTCATATATTTCACTAAAAGCCCATTTAGTAAAAATTAACTTATACCTAGGGTCTAAGACACTAGCAATAAACAATATTGGATTTATATTATCCACATTACCTTAATACTTATTAAACTTCTTCTTCATCTCACTAGCTATATTTCCTAGCATAAGATATTGGCTAATGCACTTTGAATCATGGCAAGTTGATGATATGCATCATTTGATGTCACATATAATGAACCAGACAAAGAAATAGTTACATGATTAAAAAAAAAATCAGAAATTTAATGAAGCTCCTAGCATTGCTCAAATCAACTGAAGTATGCTAAAACTAGGGTCATCATCCATTAATATCTCAAATGCTTTTTGAAATGTCACAGCATCCACTAGCATAATAGAGGTTGAGTTCTACCTAGTTAGAACATCTAGACAAACCATGTTCTTACACTCTATGTGGGCATCATCAACACAGACATTAAATTTTTCTAGTCTAGAAGGAGATGACTTCACATATCTTACAGCATTATGTTTATAGGAAATTGACATATGTATGTCCTTCAAACCCTTATTAATAACTAGATTAAGANATTGCTCAAATCAACTGAAGTATGCTAAAACTAAGGTCATCATCCATTAATATCTCAAATGCTTTTTGAAATGTCACAACATCCACTAGCATAATAGAGGTTGAGTTCTACCTAGTTAGAACATCTAGACAAACCATGTTTCTACACTCTATGTGGGCATCATCAACACAGACATTAAATTTTTCTAGTCTAGAAGGAGATGACTTCACATATCTTACAGCATTATGTTTATAGGAAATTGACATATGTATGTCCTTCAAACCCTTATTAATAACTAGATTAAGAATATGGGAACAACAACACATAAGCAAGAATTGACTATTCATCACTAAACTAGATGTATTAAGCCTCTTTCTCAAGTAAAAGATGGCTACATCATTGCTAGATGCATTATCAATAGTCACAGTGAAAAGCTTATCAAGGCCTCATTCATTCAAGCAACTTTCAATATACTTACCTATAGTCTCACCCTTATGGTTAGGAATCAAGCTATAGCTCAAAATTCTTTTTTGTAAAATCTATTCATTATTAATAAAGTGTGCAGTCACTATCATATAATTTAAGTTTTGTAATGAAGTCCAATAGTCAGTAGTTATACAGACCCGGGCATACTTAGACCTTAACTTAATCTTTTCATCCAAATACAACTATTAACAGTCTCTTGCAAGGGTAATACATGAAGGAACATGAAACTGAGGTTGTATTTTACCACAAAAGTGTCTAAACCCAACACACTCAACCATTTTAAATGCTTGTTCATCCACAATAACAAATAGAGCCAGTGCTTTTCTAACTTCTTCTAAATTATACAGTTGAGGTGCAATCATATTACTTTCTAACCCATCTTTTTTAGGCCGAAAATTTAACACTTTTTGTTTCAGGTCATTTAACAATGCATATGGATACTTTAGGCAAATCTTTAGGTGAGCATTCATATTTGAGGTCCCATCTTTTTTAGAATCACAGAAATACTGATTTCGACAATAATTGCAGGTAGCAATATGATTAGTTACCTCATTATCAAGGACTTTTGTGAAATGATCCCAAGCAGGCGATTTTTTCCTCTTGCCACTTATAGACGACTTCATTTTCGCCCTCTTTGGAGTGGGTGGTTTCTTTCTTGCATCCACGAGAGAAAGGTTATGATTAAGTATGGATCAACCAATTATTTTCCTTAGTCCATAGCCTTACAATAATGAAACATAAACCAAAATAGAATTAAGGTTTGTAGAAGGTAGAACCATGAAAGCAAAATTAAAACATGAGCTAATTAAAAAATATAGAACATGATTTGCTAGAGCAACATAAAAAAAAAAAAAAAAGATACATAACTAGTAAGGAGCAAGAGACAACATGTAAAACCCTAAATCCCAAATCGATGAGACGACATATAAATCTAAGCAATATGTTAATCAAATATCATAACACTTAACAAAACCAATGCCTAATGAAACAACTAGCATAAACATACAAACAAACCCAAAAAAAAAATCCTAAATCCTTAACTCGATGATGACATACAAACAAACCCTAACATATATTGATACTTAAATCACTAATACAACCTAGAATCAAGAGTAGAATGTTTGGTTACCTGTTTGAAGTGCACTACAAAATGACGAGAACCTTAGAGACTCAAGTGATAGGAGAGGACAAAGTAGAGATCACTATTTGCTTTTGTTTTTGAGTTTCTGAAGCCAATGAAACCAAAATCCCAATTGCGTTGACTGCAAAAGGATTACCCCTTGCCCTCCCCTTGCAATGCACTATTTATGCAAAAAAAAAAAAAATTTGCCAATTCTTTAAGTATTTGGTCGAATTTGGTTTATTTGGTTTTCCTTACCTAAAACCAAATCAACTGGATGAAACCATTTTAATCAATCCCGACGTCCAATCTCGCCCATGTAGCTTCAGAAACCATCTGATTTGCTTGTCTTCAATCAGTTTCGGATGGATTTTCACAGGTATGGCGGGTTATGAACACCCCTAATAGGAATTTTGAATTTGGGAGGAGAGTGTGGGATTTGGCCAAATGATAAGGGGGGGTGGGCAGCCAGCATGGCCCAAATACAAATGGGCTACAAGCCAATTTGACCCATTTTATTTGGGCTAAAATTTTATGAATCCGTCTGTTTTTTAGAATGGGCCAAGCCCAATTTGATAGCTCAACTTAACAGTATAGACTATAAAAAGCATTGTGGGTTTAACTTTATGTTTTATTTTTTTGTTGGACTAATGAAGTGATTTACATATGGTTTGTAATTTTACTGAATGCTATAGGATTTTAACGGCAATCAGTAAAACGGAAGTGAGCCTGAGATGGTTGATTGCTGCTGCTCCTCATGAGCAAAACCAGGCAAAACTTGTACACCCAAGTCTTAATATATGTGTTGACTATATATGGAGTTATTGATTTTCTGTTAAACTCAATTTGCTTTAGGTCTTGTGGAGTATTCTTGAAGCATGTGTTATTAACTTAGTGAACTCAGCAGTATGTTGCTACTTTGCGTAAGTAATTGGAACAACTAGTTGAAGAAAGGACTCAAGAAGGCACATATGAAGGATTTGAGTCAGACCTACAACATTGTATATTAACAACAGTTAGTTTCTTGTAAAATATATAAATAGAGTAATATAGGAAAAGTATTAGAAAAATATTAAAAAAATAATACAGAATAGTAATTTTTTTTAACAAAATTAAACTCAAATTCTGTTAACTTTTTTTAAATCTACCCCTCATTTACGCTCTCAATGAGGAGTTGTGTAGCTTTATCTCCCTTGAAGGGGTAATAGCTTAGCAATCACCTTATTTTATAATTCAGACCACAATCTTCTACTGGTTTTAGAGCCATTACTCGTGCCTTGTGAACTGCTGCATTGTTTATTAATTTATTTTTTTTGGTATTTTTGGTTACGACTATGGATTTGAACACAAAACACATAAACTTTGGAGATGACCTCAATACCACTCAATTACAAGCTATTTGGTTTGCATTGTTTATTTTTGAGTGATAATCGTTTATCATGATTATTATACACGTTGGGCCACCTTCCCTTCTCCTATTCTTCAATATCTCTCCCAGAAACACAAACCAGAGAACAAGTTTTTGACCGGTAGACACAGACTCACATTTCAAATTGCAAAAAAGATTTTTAGAATAGGAAAATTCTTAGATTCTCAAATAGAATTTCAAATCAACGAAATTGATTACAGAATCAAAATTCTTATATTCTTCAATTCACATTTCAATTAGCTTATCAGCATCATGGTAACCAAAGGATAAGGAAAGGAAGGAGAGTATCTACGAAGGATGATCCAAGCCAGAAGCTTTGTTGGCAATTCCAGCATCTCTTACTCTTTCACGTACTTAGATTTGACCCTTCAGGTATTTTTGAAGTTTCACTCTTTACTTTCTCTTTAAGAGATTGGGTTTATATGTAGCATATTTCTAAACATAAGGAACATATGTGTAGGTTTTCAAAACAGAAGCAAAATAAGTGTAAAATCAACATAATGTAAGAGAGGTTAAAATTTCTCCAATATATGTAGTTCAAGATACTTGAACTATGGTGAGATTTTCCTTATAAAGGGCTTCAGTTGTGATTACACATATTTTTATTGAAAACTCATATATATAGCTCCAGCCAAAAACATATACAAGAGAATCTGACTTACTTTTTACCAAGTAGGTGCCAAAAACTCATTAATCTAGTCAGCATTTTCTGGTGCCAATTGCCAACTAGGGGCCAAAAGTTAACAATGAAAAGTTGAAGTTCATAAAATGGAACAAATACAAGTTTAGACAATGCATTAAACTCGAACCCAAATTTGAGGTCCTACAGCAACAGCACCAATAACCAAGCACCCAAATGCAGCCTCCCCCTGAAAGAATCAACAACATCCACTTTCTTAAGTTCCCAGACATCCTTGGGTTTCGGTGGAGCTGGATTCGATGCAGACGGCTCTAGAATTAGGGGGAAAGAATGAAAAGAGAGAAAAAAGTTTTTCAAGTTATTTACCATACTACCATTAATAACTCTCTTATTTATCATATTGCCATCATGAAAACTAGAGTTTTAGAAAATGGAATTCCATGGTTCCCAAGTTATGTGAGAGGGGTAAAGGCGGAAAACACATCTCTATAGAAAATTCAAGGTAGAATGTCATCATAAAAATCTCAAAAAAACTATAAGTCACTTAGTATGGGTCACGTCTCCAAATTGTTGACAGAATTTAAGTTTAATAAGGTCAAAAAATTATTAATATTTTAACATGTTTTTTAGTAACTCTCACTTATTTTTTCGAAATCTTTACAATAATACTAAGGCCTCGTTTGGATAGCATAGCTTACAGCTTATTAGAGTTTCTCTACTAATATAAGTGTTTTTATGAGAAAAAAATAGTGTTTGGATCAACTTATATAAGTAGCTTATAACCCTTTAAAAAGCTATTTTTAACTTATTTTATGAAGCTATTTTTTTAAGCTTCTAAAAAAAGCCTTGTGGGAAAGCTATTTTTGAGTATGACCGGCAAGCTCTTCTGAAAATTTATGTGCAATTCTACCCCAGAGCATCTCTCATCTTCAACACTCCGTATCTCTCTCACCATCAACCTTCTCAGTTCTCTGTGTCTCCCAGTTTCTTCCATCCACGTTTTGAGACTTATCCATGGCTTCTCCATCTCCATTTGTCGTTTCTGCCGCACCTAAGTGCTGGTTGGCCAAAATTTCTGTCCACCTCTTCTGAAAATGTAATCGAAAGCCACATGCGAGAGGTTGCAGCGGGCACAATGGGAGTGCCACCATCGGATCCCGTCCGGTCTGGGTCGCGACACTGTGTGCCATCACCAGAACCACGCCCTAGCCAAGTGCCTCGTCTCCTTTGCCTGCCCCCAAGAATCTGAGGCCGTGCGGAGCTCTGCTCCAGCAGCGGCACCGCTCTCAGTGTCAACAGGCTCAGCTTTCTCTCTCCCTCTGTCTCTCTTCTCATCAACAAAATCCCTAACCCTAAAGCTGGGATTTCTTATTTTTTTCCCCTTTTTTTTGTAGAAAAATGTGATTTTTCTTTTCGTGCTGAAGAAAAATGTGCTTCACATAATCCGTAATTGATTTTTTCTCAGGCAATCTTCAGCAAATCGAGCCTCCATTTCACTAATATAGCGTTGATCGAACATTGACCCAACCATTTCTGAAGCGATCGATACCGGAAGAGCCATGTTCAGGCGACTAACCGGCGTTTGCATTAAGAGTCAAAGCTTTTCCTCTCTTTGGTCCCACACCTCAGGTGACAAGTTCATTCTGCTTCTTCTAGTTCCCCTTGCGATTTTGTTTTTCTTATGCTAGCTGATTGGGAATTTAATTTCTGAATTTGGGTATGTGATTTCTACTTACAGAATCTTTGAAGTGCATTTTAACTGTGTTTACAGCACCAATCCGTTCACTTAAACTTCATGATTCATAATACCTTAGAAGACATTATTACAATAAGGGGATGTGATGCAAATGTTAGGTCACTGCATTAGGTTGCTGTATTTAGTATTTGGTTTTTTTTTTTGTTTTTTTTTTTGGGTATTTAACAAACAACAACTTCAGCTAAGTGGGGTTCATTTTATGGTCTTAAAAAATCTCTACATATAAGCAACTGGAAAATGGATGGGAAATTTTTCTTTGAATTTAAGGATGCTTGAAAATTTTGAAATATCTGGTTTTGGGCATGTTACATTTTTATGACTCTGCTTGCTTTGGCTTAAAATCAGTGTACTTGGCTAAAGAAGGTTAGGCTTTGAAATTCTGGTATCATTGTCTCATTCTGATGCTCTATATTGCCTATTTGATGGGACTATCCACCCAAGAGTATGAAAGAGAGTCACAGAGGAAAAATGGATTTTGTTGATATCAGCAATAGGACTCCATTGGGTTCCCATTTTATAGCACTGATGCTATATAATCAAAAAATAAAAAAAGTAGTTGACCTTGATAATGTAAGTAATCTACCCACCTTAGTAATTGAATTGATTACAGCTATTTAGATCTTCAAAAATTGAATTACCACATCTATTTAGAACCTGTTATGTATCTAATAATTTTAATCTGTAATAACCTATCACCTATAGTGTTGCTTTGTCAAGTACCAAGACTTATATATTAGTTCCTTTTCTATATTGGCTTGATGGTAGATGCGTGTTACTTTTTCAAAACATAATCAGGTTTAACTTCTTCTAACAGTGATATGGAGAATACATCTCTGTCAAGTTCAATTTGATTATGTTTTAAATAGTAAAGTAGCAAAAGCAGACACAGACACAAAGGAAAACTATTTCCTACTCATGAGAAATTCATTCGGGGATGTTTTCTGCCTTTTTGTGGATTGGGAATTAGGGATCAATTTATATAAGGTTTGTCCTTTGATGTAGCTTTGGCTTTGGCAGATTAGTTACTTACATTCTAAAGTTGGGTTTTTATTTGCAGAATCATCTATATCTTTTCATAATGATTGGTCCATTTTAACCATAAAAGGGTCAACTTCAAGTAGTAGCTGGCCATGGAGTACTTCATTACCTGATGATTCTGTCATGACTTAGTGTATCTCTCTTGAGACTGGCAGGTTTTGCAAAGCAATATTGAGTGCTATGCCTCCATTCACATTGGAGACACAAACTAAAGTCATAGTTTCTTGCATGACTTTGCACAACTTTATTAAAAGACATAATACAACTGATGCAGAATTTGAAGTATTCAATGACAACTTTGAGTTTGCGAATGAAGAAATTTTGGATGAGAGGAACCAGATGAAGAGAACATTAGGCAAATGGAACAGATTAGAGAGTAATACCTACACATCTTTAACTTTATTGCCTTTATTACTTATATATAAAATACAATTTATGGAATTGCAAACTTTTAAAATTAGGTAATACTTGTTACTTTTTGAAGGAGACATTTGAGTTCTCTATATTGTTCCCATACATATGTCATTCAAAATGATGCTATCAAGTTCTCTGTTATTTTTTTGGTACTTTACATATTGAAGGTCCTAGTCAGAGTTGAACACAAATTGTGCTTGAAGCATTCAATTTCTATTTCTTTCTTTTCACCACAATTTATTGTAGATAACAGTTAGAAAAATTCAAATAATGTAGACNATTCAAATAATGCAGACTAGCAATTATAATATTGACCAAGGTCAAATTGTCGATATAACTTTAGTTTCCGAATGTATAAATCTGACCTATGATGCATAATTATATATTTTATGCTTATCATGATTACCAATATAATAAAACAAGAACACTTGTTAATGATAGTTTATCTATATGCGAGGTTTTTAATATAATAAGCCAAGAATCACTTTGATTATAAGAAATGATACTTCAAAATATTAATTATCTAACAACAAAAAAATTAACTACTTGAATCAAAATATAATAATTATGACACTAATATAAAATATTTTATTATTAATTTTTTNTGGCGGGACGGGCCAACCCGACGGGCCCAACCCATTTTGACAGCTCTAATTGCCATCATGAAAACTAGAGTTTTAGAAAATGGAATTCCATGGTTCCCAAGTTATGTGAGAGGGGTAAAGGTGGAAAACACATCTCCATAGAAAATTCAAGGTAGAATGAACTTTTGATTTTTGTATTATCATAAAAATCTCAAAAAAACTATAAGTCACTTAGTACGGGTCACGTCTCCAAATTGTTGACAGAATTTAAGTTTAATAAAGTCAAAAAATTATTAANTAAATAGCTTAATTTAAAAGGAGCTTATAGTATAAAAGCTTCTCCCATAAGGCATTCTTATATAAGCGCTTAAATAAGTTGTTTACTCAAACGGAGCCTAAATTTGAGGTGTTTTTCATTTTTACTGTTTAAAATATTAAGGTGACCTAGCATCCCTTTAGAAAAATCTACTTTAAAAAGCAAGTAAAATTTGTTTTATGTTTTTGGTTTTTTAAAAAAAAAAATTGAGAACAACGTTTTACTAAACAGATGGGCAAAAACAAGCTTCCAAATAAGTTTTTGGGTTTCTTTTTTTTCAAGAAAAAAAAAAAAACCACCAAACTGTTTTGAAAACAGGTAATCAAATTGGCCATTACTTGATCGAACAGAAGGAGTTGCAATATTTTCCAAGGAAAGCCACTTATTACAAATATAACTCATGGTTTATTAACACCAAGGACAGTTGGTTGATTCGTATAAAAAGAAATAAGTATTAGCCTTGAATTTACCACTTCAGTCACTGGATGAGGTTCATCATCATTAGTTTTCTGCTTCCAGATTCTATAGTTCTGCAGTTGGGAAATTCCATACGTCCTTTAAAACTAAAAGCTGATCCAATGAAGAAAAGAAGCACAATTCAGGCAAATAAAATCAGCAAATTTACCAGTCCAAGAGAGAGGGCTTTAATGTCAACCATTAATAGAAAAGAATTATCAGCATATTTAGGAGAACTGACTTAATTTCATAATTGTGCTCATCTATATCAAACTTTTTTAGTACTTTTGGCTAGGAATATGGGTTCAAACACAGAACTCACAAGCTCTTTTATTACTACTCAGCCACAAACCATTTGATACTAGAGTAAAACCCATTTTTAGTCCTTGAAAAAAGCAGTCACTGACAAATTCGTCCTTCAAAAATTTTTAGTGACAAATTGGTCCTTGAATTATTATTTCGCTGACAAATTAGTCCTCTAGTAGGCAAGATCAGTGAAAAGAAAATGAGGACTTGATTGAGAAAATAATGGCTTAAATATAGCTAGGCAAGATCAGCGAAAAAAATTTAAGAAATGGGTCCGCAGAGATCCAGAACTTTTCTCATTAAAGTACCAGATGATTAATTTGTCAGACAGAATAACAATTCAAGAACTAATTTGTCACTGAAAATTTTTGGAGGACAAATTTGTCTGTAATTGCATTTTTCAAGGACTAAAAAAGAGTTTTACTCTTGATACTAATATATATCAAATATCCATCACCTTAAAAGTAAGTAATATTTTTCTAATCATCAAAGAATTCAAAGAGCAAAACAAACTAGGCCCATGATATAATTAAGTTGTTCAGTTATATAGATATTATACATTTTTTCAAAAGGAAAATATTGCAACGCAAGCACATATAATAGTTTAGGGATTTTTCAGAAAGGTTAAGATCTCAAGTTTGAATCTTGATTCTCTCATTTTCTGAGCTAAAAATTCTAGCTCTTTCTATAGAAGAAAAATAAAAGGAAAACATTGCGAAAGATTGGATGGATAAGAGTGAAAGAGATCATAATGGCATGTCCTTGCCATATCTTGGTATAATAGATAGCAGTTGACTCAACAAAATCAAAGCACTCAAACAGGACAACAACAACACAATCAAATAGGACAACAACCGGAATAACATTAAAAAGAACTCCATGCATGATCTATTACAAACAATTGGTCAATAACACAATCAAACAATAACTCAGGTAGTCACTACAAGTACATTATCTAATCTGCTATGTTGTCCTTATCACTCTACTAAAACTGATAGGATCTAATATATAAGGGTGCGTTTGAAAGACAATATATGATGGGATCATAAAAGAACTTAATAAAGATAAAATAAGATTTGATATGATATGATATAAACATGATAAAGATATATCTTTTTAAATATTTTGTAAACCTCATATAAGCAATTAGATAGGAAATGTTATTTTTG
Source organism: Cercis canadensis (assembly GCA_003255065.1). Classification (NCBI taxonomy): domain Eukaryota; kingdom Viridiplantae; phylum Streptophyta; class Magnoliopsida; order Fabales; family Fabaceae; genus Cercis; species Cercis canadensis. The sequence goes on from QAOA01001291.1 coordinate 103,012, forward strand.
ATTGAGACAAAATATCCATATTTTTATTTAATTTTTTTAAAATTTCCTTTTGTCTTCACTTTTCTCTGAAATTAGACGTCCACTGTTTTCTTCCTCTGCCTTTGCCACTATTTGAAGATTCCATCTCATCCTTTGGTCACTGGTGCAAACTCACAATGGTGGTCCTTTGGATGCTAGTGATTAGCATCATAATCTATCTCTGTATGTGAACTTTTTTTTACCAATATTTCAATAGGATTATTCTCGGGACAAAACAAAAATGAGAAAGAGGAAGGAAAGACATTGAAAGGTTGAGCCTATACTAAAGAAGCCATGAATTCAAGGGTAAAGGGAGAAGAGCTAGTAGACATCAATCTAATGAACAGACAAAGCAGCTTGGCAAGCAAGACGATGTCTCTTTTCTTCATTTCTCTTTTCATGTTCCTAACTCAATAAAACTTGCAGAGATCATCAATAGATCTAGCCAGTGTAAGCCAATACCAACTTGATTAGTTATCTTATTTGGCCCTGCTTATCTGGTACACCAAACAGGCCCTAAACCTTTTCTGCAAATGCAATTTCAATTTGTTGCCTCTGATCTAATCGCTATTGGAGTATCATGTCATATATGAGCACCTAAAATATGTATTGGACACAACCAAGCACACTACATTGTGCGTGTCGTTTGGTACATCTGGTAATCTCTCAACCTTTTCTAATGGATAAAATCCCAATCGTCACTATAGCTCAAAAGAATAAGAGAGGGGAAAGTGTTATTTAGGGCTTCCATGCCCAACAGGCTAAAAATCACTCAATTTACTATTTTGTATAGCACAAACCGCTACTTTATAAAATGCAAAGCTTATTTTTTAAGAATGAACTATACGCAGCTCCGTCCAAAATTAAATTTTCCCTTATCAATTCTTATGAATTCTCTCTATAAGAATCAATTCTCAGAAAATCTATTCATGTTTCTCCCAATATTTTAATGAAGCCCCTTGATCAACACAGTTGAAAGAAAATTCAGATTCAACAATACAAAAACCAAAATCGATCATCGATTTAATTCCAATAATTCAAAAACTATATGAAATTAATAATTCATACATCCTTCACTCTTACCTAAATGAAATGTGTCCTTGCATTGGAGCGTCATGGCAGTTCTACTGCAGTTTTCAAAAACCTCCACCAAGCAGATTGAGCACTTGATTGTAGAAGAGGATGAAGTAGCCATGAATTCTCTGAGAAATTGAAGAATGGATACACCGATAGACAGTTGTAGAACGAAGGTGAAGAACGTAAAGATGAACTAAGGTAAGTAATTTATATACAATTTCTTATTAAGATTCAAAGTTGAGTAGGTAAAGGCTTAGCTGGAGCATGATGTCACTATGCCTCCACAAATGGAAACATGTTTATGAGAATAATTGGAAGCCCTCTTGGAATCGTTCTGGCTACATGCTTTGTTTTCGGAGCTTGGCGAACCGTTACTTTTTCAAATACACAATGGCAGAGAGTGTAGTGTTTCGTAATTTCCTTGCCTTTTAAGGAATTGATGAACCATTGCAAATTTTTAAATTTTGATTTGGCCCTCTAAAATGAGAATTTGAGGTTGGCTTGAACTATCTAAGGATGTAAAATGCCCCGTTTCAACGAGAATTTGTAAGGAATTCTCCTAGTTCGACCGGGAAATTCGCTAGCTCGCCCCTAACCCCCACCCTCACTAGGGTGGAGTTGGGAGAGATTTCTCCTTGTTTGAGTTTTAGGGACTAGACAGGAATCATAGTCTTCACCCTACAAGGATTTTTGAAATTTTAAAATACTAAATACCATTTTATGACACTTATATAGGGTATAACATATATGGGTAGGTTAATAATTTCATATAAGCATTTGATACAAAATAAATAAAAGGTAAAAAACCCTAACCCTATCTATCGATCGTATCCTCTCGAACCTCACCTCTCCTAGTCTCCTCTCAAGACTATGCCTCTCTTGTACACTACACCGTACCAATACAACCCACCTTGCCTTTTGACGTCATCTTCCAGCAGTGTCCACTGTTTTACCGCAAGCCATCGCACAAGACCTAGACCCCATTAGTGCTTGCCTTCAATCCCTTTCATCTCACCATAATCATTGTCCCAAGGCGTTCATTCCTCCAATGCCTCCAATGCTTTGCCGTCACATACATCAAGTAGAAAGTCTATTCATGGATTTGAGCTCTCTATTATTGTTCTCATTTTTAGTAGAAAAAGTAACTTTGAGCTATATTCTCCCTTCCCTAGAGCAAGCTATCAAAACAGGCCAGGCTAGCCTTGGACTACTCGCTAAATGGGCCAGCTCGTAGACTTAATTTTTTTTTCAGTTTTTTTATTATTTGATATTAGACAAAAAAACTAACAAGGCTTTGGGCTTTTTTTTTTTAATTGTGCTAAATTGTTAATGAACCTAATTCTTTAATCATATTTGAACAAAAATAAAAGTGCAAAGATAAATAAAACTAAAACTACCATCACCGACATGATCTTCAAAAATTAAGTCCTCAAAAGATACCATCACCGACATGATCATCAAAAATTAAGTCCTCAAAAGATCATATAATCAACTTTAACAAAATTCTAATTGAAAAAATTGCCAACTAGGTGCCAAAAGTTAACAATGAAAAGTTGAAGTTCATAAAATGGAAGAAATGGAAGTTTAGACGATGCATTAAATTCAAATCCAAAGTTGAGGTCCTACAACTACACTTTTCACTCAAAATACAAGCTCCGCGCAAAATGGGATCTGCACCAATAACCAAACACCCAAATGCAGCTTGGTTGTCACCCTCCCGCCGGAAGAATCAACTTTCTTCAGTTACATCCTTGGGTACGACGAAGCTGGATTCCATGCAGACAGCTCTGCAATTGGGGGGAAAGAATTGAAAAGAGAGGAGAAAAGAATACTAATATTTTAACATGTTTTCTAGCACATTTTGCTCAATTTCTCAAAATCTTTACAATGGTACTAAAATAAAAAGTTCAATCTACCACAAACTCTAAGTTGGAGATGTTTTCCATTTTAAGCCTTTAAAATATTAGCCTAGCATCCCTTTAGAAAAATCTACTTAGGAAAGCATCTAAAATTTGTTTTATATTTTTAGTTTTTAAAACACAATTTGAGAACAACTTTTTTCCTAAACAGATGGGCAAAAATTAGTACTTGAGTTTACCAATTCACCCTCTTGATGAGGTTCATCATCAGGATCATCATCATTGGTTTTCTGCTTCCAGACTCCAGGTTCTCTAGCTCTGCAGGTGGGACATTCCATACGTCCTTTGGCATTAAAAAAGGATCCAATGCAATCTAAAGAAAAGAAACACAATTAAGGCAAAATAAAACCAGCAAGCTTACCAGTCTAAGAGAGAGAGGTTTAATGTCAACCATTAGTAGAAAAGAATTATCAGCATATTTAGCATAACTGACTAAATTTTATAATTGTGCTCATCTATATCAAACTGTTTTGATACTTTGGTTATGAATCTGAGTTTGAACACATAAATCACAAGCTCTCTTGGTACTACTGCTTGGTACTCAACTACTCATCTATATCAAATATCCATCACCTTAAAAGAAAGTAATATTTTCCTAATCATCATGGAATTCAGAGCAAAACAAACTAGGTCCATGATATAATAAGTAGTTCACATCTATAAATATTATACATTTTCTCAAACCCAAAAGGAAAGCATTGCAACAGAAAAACATACAGCAAAATTGATCTAGGGATTTCTAAGTTAAAGTCCCAATTTTGAATTCTCATTCTCCTATATTCTCAACTAAAAATTCTAGCTCTATCTATATAGAAAAAAAAAAAAGGAAAACGTTGCAAAAAATTGGATGGATAAGAGAGAAAGAGATCACAATGGCATGTCCTTGCCAGATCTTAGTATAATAGATAGCAATGGATTCAACAAAATCAAAGCACTCAAACTGGACAACAACAACTCAATCAAATAGGATCCTAGACAGACAAAGGGGACAATTTGAGTTCTACATTATTTTAAAGGAAATAACTCTAGCTCAAACAAATCCCCAGGCCAACCGGAATAACATAGAATAGAACTCCATGATCTATTACAAACAATTGGTCAATAAGACAATCAAGCAAAAACTCAGGTAGTCACTGCAAGTACATTATCAAGCAAAAACATAGGATAGGAAATGTTATTTTTCATTGAGACAAAAATATCCATATTTTTTTTATTTAAAAAAGTCTTTAATTTTCCTTTTGTCTTCACTTTTCTCTGAAACTAGACATCCCCTGTTTTCTTCCTCTGCCATTGCCTTTGGTCACTGGTGCAAACTCACAATGGTGGCTCTGTGGTAGCTAGTGACTAGCATCATTTTCTAATGGATTAAATCACAATCCTCACTTCAGCCAAAAAGAAAAAAAGAGGGGAGAGTGTTATCTCGGGCTTTTCAAAATCATGAAAATCATATAATTTAGAGAATCAATTATTTATTTACTATCTCATAATCCCTAAATCACTTTATTTACTACTGGCTATAACAGAAACCAATGCTTCATAAAATGCACAGCTTATTTTTTAAGAAGCAACTATAGGCAACTCCTTCCAAAATCAAATTTTCCCTTTATCAATTTTTTTTCTAGAATCAATTCTTTCTTTATTAATTCTCTCTATAAGAATAAATTCTGAGAAGATCTATTCATGTTTCCTCTAATATTTCAACAAAACCCCGTGACCAACACAGTTGAAAGAAAATTCAATTTTTTCATAAAACTCAGATTCAACAACTCAAGAACTAAAATCAAAATTTTCCCTATTAATTCTTTCCGGAATCAATTCTTCATTTATTAATTCTCTTTGTAAGAATCAATCCTAGGAAAATCTATTCATGTTTCCTCCAATATTTCAACAAAGCCCCTTGAACAACACAGCTGTAAGAAAATTCAAAATTTTTCATAAAACTCAGATTCAACAACAACTCAAAAACGAAAAATCAATATTAATTCTTCCTTCTCTCTGTAAGAATCAATCCTGGGAAAGTCTATTTATGTTTCCTCCAATATTTCGACAAAGCCCCTTGAATCAACGACACAGTTGAAAGAAAATTCAAAATTTTCATAAAACCCAGATTCAACAACTCAAAAACCAAAACCAAAATTTCCCCTATTAATTCTTCCTTTCTTAATTCTCTCTATAAGAATCAATCCTGGGAAAACCTATTCATGATTCCTCTAATATTTCAACAAAGCCCCTTGAATCATCAACACAGTTGAAAGAAAATTCAAAATTTTCATAAAACCTAGATTCTATTACAGCAGAGATACTCAAGAGAGAGAGATGAAGAAGATGTGAAGAGTGTAAAAATGTATTCAACTGAATTGGAATCTTACAACTCATATCAGAGAGAAATATATAGGCATCAAGTTCTTCCTTCATAGCTGTTTGCCACTCAGGGTATTTCATTGCTTGATGATAAAACTGAGGTTCATATATGGTGGACATCTGCAGAATGAACTGTCTGTAGCTTGGTGATAATTTGGAATAGGTCACCACATTCTGGATTGGATAGGAAATGTTGGAATGGGACATGGAGCATACATAATCTTGTAAATAAGTGGGATGTCTGACAGTTCTACTGGTCCTGCGAGGGGGTTGGGTTTGAGGAGCAGTGGTGGCAGCTATTGAAGAGTTTGGAGCAAGAATAGGTGCTGTAGTAAGTACAGGTTCTGTAGTAGGGCCAATATCAGTGGCAACTGAACTTGGAATGGGGGAAGAAGGGACAACAGTATTTGTGGAAACAGGTGTGGTATTGGTAGTAACAGGAGGATTATGCTCATGTTGAGAATTTGGAATGACCACATCATGAAAGAAATCAAGTGCCTCAGGTGTGGTTGGTAATGCCTGAAATGGAAAAACATCCTCATGAAAAGTCACATCTCTGGAAATGAAGAATTTCCTGGTTTGAAGGTTATATAATCTGTAACCCTTGAACCCAAGAGGATATCCCATGAAAATGGCAGGTACAGCTCGTGGAGAGAATTTGGTCCTAGTGTGCAAAGGAGTTGAAGCAAAACTGAGGCAACCAAATACCTTTAATGCAGCATAGTTGGGTTCCTTGTTATAAAGGAGTTGAAAAGGTGTTTCACCATTGAGCAGTGGGGATGGAATTCTATTTATGAGGAAAACTGCTGTGGCTATACATTCTCCCCAAAACTTTAAAGGAATGCGAGATTGGAACATCAAAGATCTGGCCACATTTAGCAAGTGTTGATGTTTTCTCTCCACCACTGAGTTTTGTTCAGGTCTGATGGACAGGAAAACTGGTGAAGAGTCCCTTCCTTTTGCAAGAAATTTGTCAAAGCCAATTCTTTGGCATTATCAGAACGTAGTTGCTTAATAGTTTTGCCAAACTGAGTCTTGATCATGGCAAAGAAATGAATGATAGAAGTAGTAGCTTCAGACTTCTGTTTTAACAGATAAACCCAAGTGAACCTCGTACAGTCATCCACAATTGTGAGAAAATACACCTTACCATCATGAGTGGGCTGGTGATATGGTCCCCAAATGTCACAGTGTATAAGATCAAAAGGGTGTGTGGACAAGTTATTATGTGAAGTGAAAGACATTCTTCGAAGTTTTGAAAGAGGACAAATTTGACAAGAATGAGAAGAATAAGACTGTGCAGAAGTCAAAGAGAGTTTATTACTGAGTAATTTCAAGATTCTATCAGACAAATGTCCTAATCTAGCATGCCACAGTGGAGCATGATTGGAAGTATGTAATTCTGAAGTACATCTGGAATTATTGAAAGACTGAAAAATAGAAGGAGTGACTACAAGAGATTCAGGTGTATGGTTCTGAACAGTATGGATTTGTCCTATATCAGCAGAAGCTTGTTGAGTGACCCAGTTGGCTTGGTAAATGTATAAACCTCCGCACATATCACCCCTGCCAATCATCCTCGATCTTGTGGGATCCTGGATTTGGAAGGAATCATAGTGGAAAGTAATAGTTAACAAGGAATGTTTTAACAAAGCTGCTACTGATATGAGGTTGATGTGAAACTCTAGAATGTAAAGGACCTTGTGTAATAGGAAATCATGTGATAATTGAACTGTGCCAATAGCTGTAACTGAAACTTTTGATTTGTTTGGAAGAATGACAAATTGATTGTGCAAAGATTTGTAAGAAGTGAAAAAATTTATGGAGTGGCAGACGTGTGATGTGGCTCCTGAATCAATAATCCAAGAGTTTGGATGAATAACAGAATGTTTATCAATGGTGGAAAGAATCATACCAGTGGGGATTGACTCTAGAGAGTTGTCCACATCCGGTATAGCAGCTTGGGACAATTGGTTCTGAAGCAAATGAATCAATTGCTGGTACTGTTGTGATGACATTTCCAGAGGAGATTCAATGGATTCATGGTGATTGACTGTAGAGATCTGATTCACATTTCCAGCTTGTCTGCCTTTCTTGTCTCCTGGTATATACCCTGGTGGATAACCGTGAAGTTTATAACACTTGTCTTTCGTGTGACCAAGAACACCACAGTATGCACATAGGGGTCTATCTTTCTTGACAAATTTTTGCTTGTTGTCAGAATTGTTCCTGAAGTGAGAGTGAGAGACTGCATAGGCAGCTTGTGGGTCAGATTGGTGCAGTTGACTGCCAACCTCCCTTTGCTTTTCTTCTTGAATAACTAAAGAGAAAACCTTATTGATAGGAGGAAATGGATCCATCAACAGAATTTGACCCCTGACTTGGGAGAAAGTATCATTCAGTCCCATAAGGAAACATAAAACGTATTCTTGATGGAGATGATCAAGCAATGGCTTGGCTCCGCCACATGTGCAGGAATGCATTGGCCTGTATTCACCCAGTTCTTCCCAAATACCTTTGAGTTTGGTGAAATACTGTCCAACAGATAAAGCCCCTTGCGTGAGATTGATTACCTCCTTCTTTAATTGGTAGATTCTTGGACCATTTTGCTGCTGAAATCTTTCTTGCAGATCATTCCAGATTTCAGTAGCAGTAGTGGAGTATATCACACTAGCAGCAATTTCTTTTGAAATTGAATTTAACAACCACGATGCCACAACATTATTATTCCTCTGCCAGGCTAGAAATGTTGCAGTGTTTGATCGATCAGGTTGTGTAATAGAGCCATCAACGAACCCAAGTTTGTTCTTGGCCATGAGTGCCATTTTCATCGCCTTGCACCAGGAGTTGTAGTTTTCTCCATTGAGATGCTGAGAAACAAGAACTGATCCTAGGGAATCGGATGGATGTAAGAAGAATGGGCTGGACATGTCTTCCATGGATCCAGTCGCCATTGTTAATCAAAAAAAAACTCTGATTCTTCACTGCAGCGAGCGCTGCTCTGATACCATATTACAGCAGAGATACTNCTAAGGGTGCATTTGGAAGACAATATATAATTATATATGATAGGATCATAAAAGAACTGGATAAAGATAAAATAAGATTTGATATGATATAAAAATGATAAAAATATATCTCATTAGATATTTGGTAAACCTCATAAGCAATTGGATAGGAATTGTTATTCTTCATTGGGACAAAAATATCCATATTTTTTTATTTAAAAAAGTCTTCAATTTTCTTTTTGTCTTCACTTTTCTCTGAAACTAGACATCCTCTGTTTTCTTCCTCTGCCATTGCCTTTGGTCACTGGTGCAAACTCACAATGATGGCCCTGTGGTTGCTAGTGACTAGCATCATAATCTAGCATCATTTTCTAATGGATTAAATCATGTTTCCTCCAATATTTCAACAAAGCCCCTTGATCAACACAGTTGTACGAAAATTCAAATTTTTTCATAAAATTCAGATTCAACAACAACTCAAAAACGAAAAATCAATATTAATTCTTCCTTCTCTCTATAAGAATCAATCCTGGGAAAGTCTATTTATGTTTCCTCCAATATTTCGACAAAGCCCCTTGAATCAACAACACAGTTGAAAGAAAATTCAAAATTTTCATAAAACCCAGATTCAACAACTCAAAAACCAAAACCAAAATTTCCCCTATTAATTCTTCCTTTCTTAATTCTCTCTATAAGAATCAATCCTTAGAAAACCTATTCATGCTTCCTCCAATATTTCAACAAAGCCCCTTGAATCATCAACACAGTTGAAAGAAAATTCAAAATTTTCATAAAACTTAGATTCAACAACAACTCAAAACCAAAATAGATCATCAATTTAATTCCAATAATTCACAAGCTATATGAAATCTATAATTCAGATCTAGTACCTAAATGAAATTTGTGTTTGCATTGGAGCATCACGGTGGCTCTAGCACAGTTTTCAGAAACCTCCTCCAAGCAGATTGAGCATTGGATTGCAGAAGATAAAAAAGTAGCCATGAATTCTCTAAGAAATTGAAGAATGGATACACTGATAGATTGAAAATTGCAGAGCGAAGGAGAAGAAGGTAAAGATAAACAAGGGTAAGTAATTTATATACATTTTCCTATTCAGAATCAAAATTGAGCAAGCAAAGGCTTTGCTGGAGTATGATGTCACTTTGCCTCTGCAAATGGAAATGAGTTTGTGAGAATTGGAAGCTATCTCTGAATCGTTGGCTACGTGTTTTGTTTTTGCAGCGCGGTGAACCGTTATACTTTTTCAAGTAGATAGTGGCGGAGGGTGTAGTGTTTCTTACTTTTTTCCCCTTTTTTTGCTTAATTGTAATTTTAGTTCTCATATCTTAATAACTTAAACTTTTTAGTCCTCTCTTGTTTAAAAACGAATAATTTAGTCCCTCTAGATTTATAAAATGTGCAATTTTGGTCATTTCATATGTGAACCAAACTTTCTTAGATAAAGTTCAAGGTGTAAATATCTCTTATTCATAATTTCATTGTTCAAATTGAAGAGTTACATTTTGCGAATATTTCCACAAAATTTCAATTCGATCTAATGGTGAATGATCTAGATCCCCGATTAAATGAAAACTACTAATTTTTATATTTTTGACTGAGTCTCATCATTAAATCGAATTGAAACTTCGTGGAAATGTTTGTAAGACGTAATTTGTCAATCTGAATAGCAAGATTGTGAATCAAAAAATTTTACATCTTAAATTAAACTTGAGAAATTTTGTCTAAAAGACAGAAGGAACAAAATTACATATTTTATGAATATAGAGGGACTAAATTGTTAATTTTTAAACAAAAATGACCAAAAATTAAATTATTAAAATATGATGACCAAAATTACAATTGAGCATTTTTTTTCCCATGACGATACAAAGCCTCAAACCATAACTTCCTACAAATTACCAAAATCCCTCACGATGATATCATATTTACTTTTCTTCACTTTTTGAGGAAGGCAGCGTCTACAATATACATTACTTAAGTTGTGTATCGGTGTCACAAAATTTTTGACTCTTGAATTGGGCAAACATAGAAGACCATAGTCTACAAATTACCAATTACCAAAACCCCTACAAATTTCCAAAACCCCTCACCATTATACCATACTTACTTTTCTTCACTTTTTGAGGAAGGCAGCATCTACAATATACATTACTTAAGTTGTGTATTAGTGTTACAAAATTTGTGACTCTTGAATTGGGCAAACATAAAAGACCATAGTCTACAAGTCATTATATACAAAGGTCCTTTGTTGAGTTTGCACCACTACACAATTCTTGAGTTGTGTATTGTAGCCCTCAAGAATTGATGAACCATTGCAAATTTTTTAAATTGTAGATTTGGCGCTCTAAAATGAGAATTTAAGGTTAGGTTAAACTATCTATGGCATTGTGGTAAATTTAAAAGTTTTAAATGAAATAGGTCAATGATTAATGAAAGAAGAAAAAAGGCCCCAAAAGTGTGAGAAGATGATAGAAAATACCCTCAAGTTCATTATACATAAAATAAAATTTTCGTATGTGTAGAATAGGAAAATTCTTAGATTCTCAAATATAATTTCAAATCAACGAAATTGATTACAAAATCAAATTTCTTATATTCTTCAATTCACTGTTCAATTAATTAGCTTATCAGCATCATGGTCACCAAAGATATGGAAAGGAAGGAGAGTATCCACGAAGCCTGATCCAGGCCAGAAGCTTTGTTGGCAATTCCAGAATCTCTTCATCTTTCACTACTTAGATTTGTCCCTTTAGATATTTTGGAAGTTTCACACTTTTCTTTCTCTTTAAGAGATTGGATTTATATGTACAGGTTTCGAATATAAACAAAATAAATGTAAAACCAGCATAATGTAAAAGAGGTGGAAATAATTTTTTTTTTGTTTTCTCCGATATGTGTAGTTCAAAATACTTAAAGTATGGTGAGGTTTCAATTGTAATTATACATATTTATGTTGAAAACTCATATTTATAACTTCAGCCTAAAACATACGGAGGTTTTTTAGATATTTTTTATATTTATATAGTATGTTATACTACAGAAAAATAACTAATGTGTAAATGATATGTGTATAAGTCAATTATTTTTAAGTTTGTTTGAGAAAATAAAATAAATTATATTTATATTTAATAAAATATAAAAATTATGTATGTTTACCACGTCAGTATAGTATGACATACTCATATGATATCATAAATTCCACGAAAACATAAACAAGAGAATCTGACTCTTTGCTGCACTTTAATCTAGTCAGCATTTTCTGGTGCCAAAAGCTAACAATGAAAAGTTGAAGTTCATAAAATGGAACAAATACAAAGATTTGGATCCAGTCATGTCACTTGAGTCATGTTGCTCAGATCTGAGCCGTCCATTTCATTAAAGCTCATTTCAACCATTAAATATTAATGTGTTTTAATGGTTGAAATGACCTTAAATAGAATAGACGGCTTAGATCTAAGCAACATGACTCAAGTTAACATGACTGGATCTCTTCCCCAAATACAAGTTTAGACAATGCATTAAATTCGAACCCAAAGTTGAGGTCCTAAATAACAGCAGCAGTAACCAAGCACCCAAATGCAGCCTCCCCCTGAAAGAATCAACAACATCCACTTTCTTCAGTTCCCAGACATCCTTCGAGTAGGGCGGAGCCGGATTCGACGCTGGAATTGGGGGGAAAGAATGAAAACAGAGAAAAAAGATTTTCAATTTATTTACCATAGTACCATTAATAACTCTCTTATTTACAATATTGCCAACATGAATACTAGAGTTTTAGAAAAGGAGATTCTATGTTACCCAAATTATGTGGGAGGGGTAAAGACGGAAAATATCTCCTACCGAGAATTCGAGGCATAATGAACTTTTTAGTTTGGTACCATTATAAAGATCCAAAAAAACTAAACATCAAGCGGTACGGGTCATATTTCCAAATTGTTGATAGAATTTAAATTTAACAAAGTCAAAGAAAATTGCTAGTATTTTAGCATATTTTTAACATGTTTCACTTAATTTTTCGAGATCTTTGTTATAATATTAAAATAAAAATTTATTGTATCTAGATGTTTTTCGTTTTTACCCTTTAAAATATTAAGAGTAACCTAGCTTCTATTTAAAAAAATCTACATTGAAAAGGATGTAAAATTTGTTTTATGTTTTTAGTTTTTAGAAACACAAATTGAAGACAATTTCTTACTAAACATATGGGCAAAACCAAGCTTCCAAACAAGTAATCAAATTGCACATTACTTACTTGAAAAAGGCTTGCAATATTTTTAAAGAAAATCCACTTATTAAAAATATAATTCATGGTTTGTTAACACCAAGGACAGTTGGTTCATTCCTATACAAAGAAATGTGAANGTTGCAATATTTTTAAAGGAAATCCACTTATTAAAAATATAATTCATGGTTTGTTAACACCAAGGACAGTTGGTTCATTCCTATACAAAGAAATGTGAATTAGCATTGAATTTACCACTTGAGTCACTTGATGAGGTTCATCATCTTTGGTTTTCTGCTTCCAGACTCCAGGTTCTATAGCTTTGCAGTTGGGACATTCCATACGTCCTTTGTAATTAAAAGCTGATCCAATGCAATCTAAAGAAAAGAAGCACAATTGAGGCAAAATAAAATCAGCAAGTTTACCAGTCCAAGAGAGAGAGGTTTAATGTCAACCATTAATAAAAAAGAATTATCAGCATATTTAGCAGAACAGACTTAATTTCATAATTGTGTTCATCTATATCAAACTGTTTTGATATTTTGGCTATGAATTTAGATTCGAACGTGAAACCCACAAGCTCTCTTAATACCACTTAGTTACAAACTGTTTGATACTCATCTATTTGAAAATATCCACCACCTTAAAAGCAAGAAATATTTTGCCAATCATCATAGAATTCAAAGAGCAAAACAAACTAGGTCCATGATATAATTAAATTGTTCACATCTATAAATATTATAATTTTTTTCAAAATCAAAAAGAAAACATTGCAACACAAGCACATACAGTAAATTGGTCTAGGAATTTCTCAAAAAGGTTAAGATCCCAAGCTTGAATCTTCATTCTCTAGTATCGTCAACTAAAAATTATAGCTCTATCTATATAAGAAAAGAAAAAAAAAAGGAAAATATTGCGAAAAATTGGATGGATAAGAGAGAAAGAGATCATAATGGCATGTCCTTGCCACATCTTGGAATAATAGATAGCAGTGGATTCAACAAAATCAAAGCAAACTGGACAGTAACAACTCAATCAAAGAGGATTCTAGACAGACAAAGGGGACAATTTGAGTTCTACATTATTCCAAAGGAAATAACTCAATAGCTCAAACAAGTGACAAGGCCAACCGGAATAACATAGAATAGAACTCCATGATCTATTGCAAACTATTGGTCTATAAGACAATCAAACAAAAATTCAGGACGATGTCCCTTTTCTTCGCTTCTCTTCCAGTTCCTAGCCCAATTAAACTTGCACAGATTATCCATAGATGTAGCCAGTTTAAGCCAATACCAATTTGATTAGTTATTCTATTTGACCCTCCTTATCTGGTCCACCAAACAGACCCTAAATCTTTTCTGCAAATGCAATTTCACTTTATTGCCTTTGATCTAAGGTCGTTATTGGAGTATCACGTCATATATGGGCACCTAAAATATGTATTAGACACAACCAAGCACACTACATTGAGCGTGCCGTTTGGTTCATCTAATAATCTCTCAACATTTTCTAATGGATTAAATCACAATCCTCACTATAGCCAAAAAGAATAAGAGAGGGGAAAGTCTTATTTAGGGCTTTCATGTCCAAGGGGCTAAAAATCATTCGATTTACTACCTTGTATAGCACAAACCACTACTTTGTAAAATACATGGCTTATTTTTTAAGAAGATACTATACACAGCTCCGTCAAAAATTAAGATTTCCCTTATCAATTCTTATTAATTCTCTCCATAAGAATCAATTTTTGGATGATCTATTCATGTTTCCTCCAATATTTTAACGAAGCCCCTTGATCAACACAGTTGAAAGAAAATTCAAAATTTTCAAAACTTTAGATTCAACAACAGCTCAAAAACCAAAATTGATCATCAATTTAATTCCAATAATTCAAAAACTATATGAAATTAATAATCTAGACATCGTTCAGTCTTACCTAAATGAAAAGTGTCCTTGCATTGGAGCGTCACGGGAACCCTAGGGCTGTTTTCGACAACATCCTCCAAGCAAATTGTGCACTTGATTGCAGAAGATGAAGTAGCCATGAATTCTCTGAGAAATTGTAGACTGGATACGCTGATAGATAATTGTAGAGTGAAGGATATGAAGGTAAAGATGAACAAGGGCAAGTAATTGATATACAATTTCATACTAAGATTCAAAATTGAGCAAGCAAAGGCTTAGCTGGAACATGACGTCACTTTGCCTCCAAAAATGGAAACGAATTTATGAGAATTGGAAGCTATATGTGAATCGTTATGGCTACATGTTTTATTTTTGGAGCTTGGAGACCCGTTACTCTTTTTCAAATACACAATGGTGGAGAGTGTCCATTTCTTCACCTTTTGAGGAATTTGAGGTTCGCTTGCACTATGTAAGGATGGCAAAATGCTTCACTTTGGCGGGAATCCTGATAAGTCGGTTTTATACCGCTTATCTCGTTTTATTCTTGCTTGATTTGTGTCTACTCTTGAATATCTTAGGATAGGTTTTCACAATTTAAGTCTCCATTTTGTAGGTTTATGTTTTGGGAACCTTGAAAGTCATTTTGGAGCAATTCAGTGCAAGAAAGAAGGAAAATCATGCAAGCTGGAATTGAAGGCAAGGTTTGGGTGCCGCAGCGCCCTAACACATGAACTAGCCAGGTTTCAAGAAGGAGGGCACCACAGCGCCCTATACCAGGCGCCACAACACCCTATGTTCAGAAACCAGCAAACTGAGGACAGAGAGAAGGGCGCCGCAGCGCCCTAGCACATGAAAAGGAGGGCGCCGCAGTGCCCTAGCTTCAACAAGCAGAGATAGAAATCCAAAAAGATGGGTGCAGCAGCGCCCAAACCGAAGGCTGCAGCCCCCCGACGGTCAACTCGTGATTTGACCCATTGGCTTCCTAATTTCACTAGGAATCTTATTTTATTTTAATTCATTTTCTTCCTAAACTTCCTAGGACTTATAAATAGGACTCTTAAAGTCTAAATTAGGATTCCACACTGGTTAGAGAAGAGGCAAGAAGAGAAGAGGATTCAAGCTTGAAGATCAAAACTTTCAGCATCGAATCATCACATCCCATAGTTCAATTCTTCATCTCTCTCTTGTTATTGATGTCTAATCTATGTGTAATGTTATTTTCTGTAATTATCATGAACTAATTTCACCATCTAAAATGGAGATGTAGCCTAGCTTATGATGGATTGTAATTTCTAATGAATTAATCAAAGGACCTTCTTCTTAAATTGACTTCTTGATCTCCATACTTAATGCTTCTATTTGACCGGCTATCAATTTAGAATAACAGATGATTACCATAATACTAGAAAGTTAGTTGTGATTGAGGACCATAGGGATTAAGAACATAAATTACATAAGGGATAGGAATATACCATTATAGTTTATGTAGCAATTAAAAAGAACCATAGAACGAATTGAATTCTGAGATTATTCGCAATTCACATAGGAATATAATGGATTCCTAGTTGGGAATATATTTGTTTGACCTTGGGAAAGGCTAATAAATGACTTAGAGTTCTTAGCTGTCAATTAGGAAGATTGTTGCGGATTAATGAATTAGGAATAAAGATCCAGACTAGCTATGGTGAAATCGACATCCTAGATACTTTCTCGTCATATTCTTACTCATTTTTACAGCAATTATTCTCTGTTTACTATTTTGCATTTAAATATTATCATAATTCATCTATCAATTGTCTAGATAAAATTAGAATACGCATAATTTTGGTACTTAGTAGCCACAGTCTCCGTGGGACGATACGTTATCTCACTTCTTTATTACTTGCTTACGACACGTGCACTTGCGTTCACTTTTTACATAACACGTTTTTGGCGCCGTTGCCGGGGACTGTGCATCTATTAATATCAATACCAATGTATTCTAGTATTAGTCTAGATTTTATTTATTTTTGTAATCAAGTGGTGTGTGTATTTTTCAGGAAATTCTTCCTAGTGCATGAGAAGTTCGGGGCGCGAAAATTTGATTCCTTTGGATTCTGAAATCGAGAAGACTTGTAGATGAAACCGAAGGGAAAGGAGAAACGCATCACGACCAGCTCAAATTATTATGGAAAATGCTAGAGAAAATCCACCACCACCTCCAGTGGTTGTCAAAAGACCTTTAAAGCACTATGGAGTTCCAACCGGACCTGTCCAAATCTCAGGAATCTCTAGGCCAACAATTGCGGCAAATTCCTTTGAAATCAAGCCCAGTGTCATCCAAATGATGCAAGCCAATCAGTTTGGTGGCTTTGTAACCAAAGATACAAATGTGCACTTGGCGGGATTTCTGGAAATCAGCCACACATTCAAGTTCAATGGCGTTACTAATGACGCCCTCAGATTGCATTTATTCCCTTTCTCACTGAAGGATGAGGTGCGGAGTTGGTTATACTCCCTTCCAACAGGATCCATTTGTACTTGGGACCAAATGACGGCACAATTCTTGACACGATTCTTTCCTCCTGCGAGAACTGCCAGAATGCGAAACGATATCAACATTTTTGCTCAACATGAGACAGAAGTTTTGCATGAGGCATAGGAGCGGTTCAAGAGTTTGATGCGAAAGTGCCCGCATCACGGCTTACTGGAGTGGATGCAAATTCAAACCTTCTACAATGGTTTGAATGGCACCACTAGAACCTTACTTGATGCTACTGCAAATGGTTCCCTTATGGAGAAAACAACAGAGGAAGTTGTTCAGCTGTTTGATCAAATGGCGGATAGTGCCCGCCAATGGCCATCTAAAAGGATTCCAGCTAAGAAGGCTTATGGGTTGCATGTTGTTGACCCCTTTGTTGCTCTTACTGCAAAAATAGGCATAATTGCAAAGCACTTGGGCACTCTTACAACTAATGTCATTCATTCAATCGTTGCTTCTTGTGAAGTATGTCATGGTGAACACTCAAGTACGGATTGCCCAATTGTGACATCAGAAGCACCTCCATATTTTGAAGAAGCTCATTTTGTGGGGAATTTTAACAGGCCAAGCAACCCGTACTCAAATACATACAATCCGGGATGGAGAAACCACCCAAATTTCTCCTGGAAAAATTCTCAAATGTGGTTAAGCTACCCGGATTTCAACCACCATCTCAACCTCAGATGCAAGCTCCTACACCGCCTAAGATTTCTTTAGAAGATGCCCTTACTCAACTCACAGTGAATACCACTCAGTTCATGACAAGGACAGACACGACACTCCAAAATCAAGCAGCTTCTATTAGAAACTTAGAGGTACATATGGGGCAAATCTCCAATTTACTCTCATCAAGAGACCAAGGTTCACTGCCTAGCAATACTTTGAGAAATCCCAAAGAGCAAGTCAAAGCAATATCTCTGAGAAGTGGTAAAATACTTGAAGAACCAAAGAGAAAGGATACAACAGCGGAAATAACCATAGAAAACAACAATGTGGCTGCTGTACCTTCAGATGATACACCTAAGGGAGAGGTAGTTAAGGAGCAAAAATCAAAGTCTATTCTCTTCCCTGATAATTCTCCACCTTACAAACCTCGGGTGCCATTTCCTCATCAGTTTCAAAAGCAGAACATGAATAAGCAGTTCTCTAAATTCCTTGAAGTCTTCAAGAAGCTCAACATCAACATACCTTTCGTAGAGACATTGGCACAGATGTCAAGTTATGTGAAGTTCATGAAGGAGATTCTCACTAACAAGAGGAGATTAAAGGACTATGAAACAGTTTCACTTACTGAAGAGTGTAGTGTCATTCTCCAGAAAAAGTTACCTCCAAAGCTCAAAGATCCAGGGAGTTTTACTATTTCGTGCACTATTAGTAATATTTTCTTTGGTAAGGCATTATGTGATTTAAGTGCCTCTATTAATTTAATGTCTTTATCTGTTTACAGGAAACTTGGACTGGGAGAAGCAAAGCCGACCTCTATCATTCTCCAGTTAGTAGATCGATCTCTCAAGTACCCCAGAGGAATCCTAGAAGATGTGCTCATAAAAGTGGACAAGTTTATCTTTCCAGCAGATTTCATAGTGCTTGATATGGAGGAAGATTAGGAGATACCCATTATCCTTGGCCGACATTTCTTGGCTATAGGGAATGCCCTCATTGAGGTGCAGAAAGGGCAACTCTTACTTCGAGTCAACAATGAAGAAGTTTCCTTCAATGTTTTCAAGGCTCTAAAGCAGTGTGATGAAGCATACAGTTATATGCGGCTGGATATGATTAATCACTGCACTACAGAGATTTTCCACGCTAGTCACCCTCCAGAACCATTGGAAGCTTGTCTCTTAGGCATCTCTCCTGAGGAACATCCAGAAATCAATAGTTGCATGAGCTTCCTGAACGCTTTTCCTCCTCAATTTATCACAAGATCCTATGNCTCATTTGAGTTTACTAAGGAGTATCTTCAAGCCTTTAAAAATATGAAAAAGGCTTTGACTTTGGTACCCATCATCATTGCACTAGATTGGTCACTGCCTTTTGAGCTCATGTGCGACGCCAGTGATTATGCAGTTGGGGTAGTTTTAGGTCAACGACGGGACAAGTTGCTACATGCCATTTATTATGCCAGCCGTACACTCGACCATGCTTAGATAAATTATGCTACTACTGAAAAGAAACTCCTAGCGGTTGTCTTCACCTTCGACAAATTCAGAGCATATCTCATTGGCTCGAAGGTTGTCTTCACTTATCACTCCGCCATCAAATACTTGTTGGAGAAAAAGGATGTCAAATCGAGGTTAATTCGATGGGTTCTTCTCTTACAAGAATTTGACTTGGAAATTAGGGACAAGAAAGGCACTGAAAACCTAGTTGCAGATCATCTTTCCAGACTTAAGACTCCAGATGAGTTAGGGGCTACTGAAGTTCCCATTGATGACTCTTTTTTGGATAAGCAACTCTTTGCTCTTTCTCCCACAGTTCAACCATAGTTTAGTGATATTGCTAACTTCTTAGCTGTCAACCTTCTTCCACCAGATCAAAGCTACCATCAAAAGAAGAAATTCCTTTCCGTGGCCAAGCATTACTACTGGGATGAGCCACTCCTCTTCAAACATTGTTCTGACTCTATCATTTGACGATGTGTTCCTGAAGAAGAGATGTAAAGTATCCTCCATCATTGCCATGCATCACCGTACGGTGGACACCATGATGCAACTAGAACTGCAACCAAGATTCTTCAATCGGGTTTGTACTGGCCTACCATCTTCAAGGATGCACACGCTTATGTCTTGGCTTGTGATCGTTGCCAAAGAATGGGTACCATCTCACGCCGTCATGAAATGCCACTAAATAATATTCTAGAAGTAGAGTTGTTTGATCTATGGGGGATCGACTTCATCGGTCATTTCCCTTCATCCTGCAACAATCAGTACATATTGGTGACTGTGGATTATGTGTCTAAATTGGTTGAGGCAATAGCTACACCGACCAATGACTCAAAAGTGGTGGTGAACTTGATAAACACACTTTTTATACAGTAGTTAACCCTCATATTTAGTTTCTTAAATCTCTTTTGGGCCTATTTGATTAGGCTTGGGCCTCATTTCATGACTTTGGATCTATTTGTGCCTAATTACATTTTTCAGCAATATTGAGCATTTTATGCTGTCTCTGTGTTTCATACATATATTTAGTTATTGATGTCTAAAAATTTCTAGTCATACCTTGTAGGAAAGTTGAGAGAATGATCTAGAACTTTCATTCAGGGCCTAAAAGCTAATTCGGACATCCAGAAGGTCATATGCAGCCTGGAAAACAGAGAAGAGATGTTTTGGTAGGATCCTGACCCACATGCAATGTTTGGAACATAACTTGAGCTTTAGCTGTCATATGGACTTGAAACTGGTCCCATTGGAAGGCTAAGACGCGGAGCTTCAATTTTTATTAAGATTAGTTAACCAGATTATATAGTTTAGATGGTCTTATTTCCTATGGAAGTTGTCTAATGGTTCCAGAAATCTGTTGGCACTTAAATGGGCCTAACTTCTTCATGACAAGTCCAATTGAGCCCAAAACAAAGCCCAATGAAAGCTAAGGCCCATGGGAATAAGTGTGACCTAAGGGCAATTTAGGTGTGCATGCATTTTTGAAGGTCTATATGTTCAGAAGGAGGCAGCCGAAATCATATCAAGACTTAGGATATTTTTGGACAACTTTTCAAGTTTTCTTAGTCTTTAAGTTTTCTCTCTAGATATTTTGTAAGAACTTGGCTTCTCTTGTTCATGAAGGGCTAAATACTCCAATCAATCCAGGTTTTGGCTGTTCTAATTATTAATTCTGAGATTATGCTTTGTTGTTATTCATATAGTTGTTACTCAAAGTTCTTTCAATACTCTGAAATATTCTGTTTGAATTGCTTAAATTCGGATTTGGATTATTCATGTGTTGATTGCTTAACTGCATGTGATAAAAGAGGATTGTATAATTAATTAATGGTTCTAAGATTTTGGACAGATTAATTACCCTTGGCTGGATTCTGGACTTAGGTTAAACTAGATTTGAATGTTTGCTTAATTCATTTAGTCTCCTGTTGATCTAAATTCTGGTTGTTTAACTAGTGGATATCCATAGAGCACTGAGAGGCTTCTTGATGTGTTTTAAAGGCCAAGACTTAGGTTAATAATTGAATAAATTCTCTGAAATCAAAGATGGATTAAAATCAAAATCAGTTGGACTTTGATTGGTTATTTTCCCTAAAGTTTACCACTTATAATTAATTTCTGTTAATCACTAAAACAAACAAAACCCCCTGTTTATATATTCTTAAAACTGATTCACAAAATAGAATAATCTTTTGGTTTGACTTAGGGTTGCCTTATGCTACAAGTAGCTTAGGTAAACTGACCTTAAACTTTCACTAATTTGAGGAGCCTCGACAGCTCATTAGAACTTCCTGAAGAATCACATTTTCACTAGGTTTGGCACTCCTAGAGCACTAATTAGTAATGAAGGCACGCACTTCAAAAATCAATATCTTGGTGCCTTATTGACCAAATATGGAGTTAAACATCGGATAGCCACTGCATATCACCCACAGACTAGTGGACAAGTGGAGATTTCTAACCAGGAGTTGAAATGGATTCTGGAGAAGACGGTAAATGTCAATAGGAAAGATTAGGCAAGGAAGCTGGACAATGCACTGTGGGCATACATGACAGCATTCAAGACACCCATCGGCACCTCACCATACCGATTGGTTTTTGGGAAGGCTTGTCATCTACCAGTTAAAGTGAAACATCAAGCATACTGGGCCACCAAGAAATTGAACTTTGATCTAAAAGTTGCAGGTGAAAGAAGTTACTTCAATTGAATGAGCTTGATGAATTTCGCCAGGATGCATATGAAAATGCCAAGCTCTATAAAAAAAGAACCAAGACATGGCATGACAAACGTATCCAGAAGCGTGAATTCATTCCAGGTCAAAAAGTCCTCTTATTCAATTCTCGTCTTAAGTTAATTCTTAGAAAATTGAAGTCCCGTTGGTCGGGTCCCTTCATGGTTGACAAGGTTTATCTCTATGGAGCTATTGAAGACAAAAATGGTGATCGCAAGTTCAAGGTCAATGGCCAACGCTTGAAGCACTACGTGGATGGAGAGGATGAGTTTCAGAAATCATTCATCACTCTCACCACCCTCAGTTGATTATTTTCAGAGCAAGTCAAGCTAAGGACTATAAACCAAGCACTTGTTGGAAGGCAACCCATCATTCTGAACCCTATCTTTTATGTTTACTTAGTTAGAGTCTTTTAGTTATTTCTTAATTTTTCGTATTCTTAGTACCTATTTTTCTTCTCTTTCTTCTAATTTATGTTTAACCAGGTGAGGAAACAAGTTTGGGGGTCCAAAGCTGGGAAATTACGGCTAAAATGACTCAATTCGCAAAACAAGGCAGCAGCTTGGGCGCCGCAGCGCCCTGTCCTCAGATGTCAGTCTAAAGACACCAGAAGCAGAGGCGCCGCAGCGCCCACTGAAGGGCACCACAGCGCCATTTCACGCTTAATTCAAGGGAAATTGAAAGAAGGACACTGCAACGCCTTACCCAGGACGCCGCAGCGCCCACTGAAGGGTGCCATAGCGCCCTATCATGAGCAAGCCCACAAAGCAATAGGCGCCGCAGTGCCCAGGTAAGTTTCAATACAAAAACAAAAAAAAAAAAAATTAAGTTCAAACGGTGCGTTTTGGTCTTCATGTTTAAAACCCATTTTCTTCCCTCTTCCCCCACGCACGCACCTCTCTCCTCTCCTTCACCATTTTCTCTCCTAAGCTTATCTCTCTCTCCTTTTCATAATCCATCACCCAACCTATTCCCCTCACCAAATTTCTTCCCACACTCACATTCCACACTACTTTCGCACCGTTCTCTTCCACCCACACCTCCATTCACACTTTCACGCACTTCCTTTCACCCATTCACAGTGCACCAACGCCATTAGCGCACAAGGGCATTTCGGGTTCAAATTTTTCCCTCCCTCAGGTATGTTTCTTTCACCTTCCTTACTTGTTTCTCTAATTGCTTGTCGTCTAGCCAATTTTAAAGGTTTACCATAATTCCACATGAGGTTAGTTTATTTTTGGACTTTCATGCCCGCATGCTGTTTGACGAAATTCCTCAATGAAAATCACCTCTAAGCATGCGCGAATTTATACCCTTTCCAAATTCCATGTGCCCCCTACTTCCCAAATGGATAGTCATATGACCTTGTAAGGACTTGTAGAGAACCTTTTCAGGACTTTACTTAGCAACATCATGATTACTTAGCATCCTTAGGCGCGCACTTTTTGTACATGCATGCTGGCCACTTTCTAAATTCCTATTGCTCTGTGCTATTTGTCTGGGCTCTCTCGATGGTGCCATTATTTTTTGTTACTATTACTGATCCATACAGCCCAATATAGTACTTGGATGTCAAGTCACTTGTCGTGTTATATCGTGAGTATTTCCCGGGTGGTACCAACGTCCACATGCATTCCTGACAACTAAGCATATGTTCATCTATGCTCATGCCCTCATCTTACAATGTTCGAGCCTGTTACCTATGGGGATAGATCAATATAAATTTACATGCCCTAGATCTCATTTAAGACTTGACCCCTTTTGATGCTCAATTTTACACCTGTGCAAGCTTCAGATGTTTGTTTTCTGTTACTAATGCAGCATATCTTCCTGTGACATATTGGAGGCATTTTTGCACCATTGATCATCCACTTGTCATAGGCACCGTGCTTTAATTTTTTGCATCCATGCTTTCTTGCACTTGATTCTAGCATATCTGTCGCTATCTCTGTTCTAGTTGAGACATGGGTTGCATTTTCTTGCCATAGGCATCAGGTTACTGTCTTGCCCTATAATGTTAATCTCCCATAGACTTGCATGCTACTCCACTGTTAGTTTCATTGGCTTGTACAGTGTTGTTTCTTTTCTAGAATTGCTTTTCACTCTTTGTGCTTATGCGCTTATATAAGGCATACTTTTCGGCAAATTAGGCCCTTAATCTTTTA
Organism: Cercis canadensis; assembly: GCA_003255065.1. Classification (NCBI taxonomy): domain Eukaryota; kingdom Viridiplantae; phylum Streptophyta; class Magnoliopsida; order Fabales; family Fabaceae; genus Cercis; species Cercis canadensis. The sequence goes on from QAOA01001291.1 coordinate 127,123, forward strand.
CTTGTATGCCAAGTGCTACGTTTCCTGCCACAACACTCCTGTGCACTTGTGCGCACCTCACTCATTGCTGCATGTCTGCACCTCTATCTTGAACAACATGCTGGACTAAAGCTTATTCTCTTAGTCCATTTATTGCATTGATTCTATTGTCTTGGGTTCTTACAGTGATTATTATGAACCATAGGTGGTGCTCTACCACTAAATTATCTGCAATACACCATAATTTAGGACTTGCACCCTTTGCTGCTTAATGTGCATTTAGCTTGCATTCATGCCCCAAACTTCCCAAGCCATTTCTGCCCAGTCATTAAGAAATTTGACAAGCATTTCAGTCCAGTCCTGATGTGCACTGTAGCATAACATGCCATTAAGCATACCACACATCACATGCCTTATGTCTACTGGTTATTATTGCCACTCCCATACACTTGAGACACCATATTCCCCTATTTCCTTTTCTGTTTTATTCTGTCTAATTACATAAATCCATGACAGTCTCTATGGGTGCCATGCCTATTGGTCATGCTTGAGGACGTAAATAGTGCATTAAAGGGTATTTCTATTTGGCAGTTTTCACTTCTCTTTGTCACCCCACATGTATATTTTTACCTGGGAAATGTCTGCTATCCGTACATACCTGACTACCCCTTGATATGTTGTTCGCTATGTTATTCATCGGTGCACCACACTCATTAACCCTTATCTTTATCTTTTTCAAGTACACCAAACATCGACAACCATGGCACCTCTAGCCTAGAGCAAGGCAGTTGCATCCTCTCTGGGTCCAACACATATGACCGGAAGAAGTTCGTGCACAAGGAGGCCAAGGCTTGATTCTTAGATTCAGTGATCCATAAGGCCTTGGTGCCCGAGCGAGGGTTGATTTTCATCCGAGCGCTCAACCACAGGGTACGGGAGCTTGCCGACAACAACGGCTGGTTGCACTTTGTTGACCATCCTGTCACCGCCGTTGTGCCCTTGGTCAAAGAATTCTATGCCAACGCCAAATTCCACAAGGAATTCAAGGTATTTATGAGGGCCAAGTGGGTGCCATTTGACAGTCGATCCATCAATGCCCTCTTCGGTCTCCCAGACATTGAGGACAACGAGTATGTCCGCTACATCCATGATGGACTTAATTAGGACACTATTATCCGTTCCCTTTGCCAGCCGGACACTCAGTGGAAGATGAGAGATGAGACTCCTGTATCTTTCAGAGCATCTGCCTTGGAGATTGTCAGCAAGGTGTGGTACCACTTCTTGTGTGCCTGCCTCATCCCCACAGGTCACCTCAGCGATGTCACCGCGGCTCAGGCCGTTCTCCTCTATTGCATTGTGACAGGAAAATCCATCGACATTAGATCACTCATCCAGCAGTCCATAGTCCGATTCATCGACAGCACCAAAGGCATAGCCTTTGGCCATCCATCCGTGATCCAAATGTTATGCCAGCAGGTAGGGGTCGAGTGGAGGGCTGAGGAGGAGTTGTTTCATTTGAAGCAACCACTGGATGCCACTGCCCACCGTCTTTAGAGTCCATAGTCTAGTGCACCACCACCGGCACGACAGAGGGCACTCCCGCAGACACCACCACCTGAGCCTCAGCCATCGAGTTCTTCTGGGACTAGCTTGCATCACCTAGAGAGTCAGATGTCTCAACTACTCCAGTATGCGGATCGCTCATCCACTTTTATGCATCAGGCAGAGTGCTTCATGGACCAGGCGGATATTTTCTTTGAGCACTAGATGAGCTTTAATGCTCATCTGGCTAAGTATCACAGTCAGTGCGCCGTCGCATAGGGCTCCACTGTTCCTCCCTTTTTGCCACCACCGGTGCTCCCACCGTACTCACCGGGCATTGATGAGGACTATGGTGTCGTTGCAGACGACCTTGGTGACACCGACAACATGTCTGATGCTTTCTAGGGGAGTATTATATTTTTTTTCCTCTTTCTTCTTGATTTCATTGAGGACAATGCATGTACTAAGTTGGGGGTGGAAAAATACTATTTATTTTTCTAAGTACTTAATTGTTTTCTATTCCCATAACTTGTAGTCATGAGTAGTGAGATGATATCTGTGTAAGTTTGAAACTCCAGGGTTAGTGATAAAATCTTATATGTAGTAATCAGAAATTTTTGAAAATATGCATAAACTTAAGTTATGTGATTACTCGTATGTGATTTTTCTTCTATGATTAACTTTCTCCTTGACACAATTTAAGCACTTGATCCTATGCAGGACCCTAGTGAACTTCAAAGTAAATTTATGCATGCCTAACACTTCATGACCTCATGTGAACTCTAGAACTAGTTTGAATGTCATTTGAGGCGAAATCCTAGGCTTTGAGATATTAAGGAAATGATCTAGGCAATGTTTGGATCGATTGAGCCTTTCAAGACAAACCATATTCTGTTAATTCTCTTAGCCATCCCAGTTGAGCCTGACATTTAGCCCCTTTCTTTGTCAACCCATACAGAAATCTGAAACCTTCAGTATTTTCTCTAACCTTACACTCATGATTCACACAGATGCTAGAAAAAAAAAATATTGAGAGTACAGTGACATATATGAAGGATGTGTGGAGTATTGAACTTTGAAAAATATGCACAAAAATTGTGCCCTCTTGATTCACAATGTGAATGAAAAAGGTTGATGCACCCACGTGAATAAATAAAAGAAAGAATAAAAGTTGGGGATGAAACCAACCACATAAGACAGAACAAGAGGAAAAAGAATGCAAAGAGAAAATAATCAAGGTAGTTGACAAGTGAGAAAGGAAAGTAGCGAAAAGATTAGGTGAAAACCTAAGTGAAAGAAGTGCTCTAGAATTCTAACTGAGGTGATGTGTCATGGGTGATTTAAGTCATGTTGATAACCTTATGCCACACCCAACCATAGCCTTACATTACAAGCTTGGAAAAGACCTTTTGATCTTTAATGTTAAAAATAAGCCTACATTTATGGAAAGTGACATGATAACTAGCCTATGGAATTCCTTATGATTCAAATTAAGAGGTCAAACATCTATGAGTAAAAGCATGTATAAAATGATTAATATTTCATTTGGTCGATGTGCATGGATACACACACACACACTCAAGGAGTTTGTTAGTTGTGAAGAATTTCAATGATAGAGTACATCTCTGTTTTGATTTGAGCATGATTTTTGGAATTCTGATTTTTCCTTATCTTTAAGACCTAATGGAGGAGTAGAGCAAAGACATTTGTCTAGAGTTTGAAAAGTTGAATAGAGTCCCTGGTTTTGCTCGAGGACGAGCAAAATCTCAAGTTTGGGGGTATTTGATAAGTCGGTTTTATACCGCTTATCTCATTTTATTCTTCCTTGATTTGTGTCTACTCTTGAATATCTTAGGATAGGTTTTCACAATTTAAGTCTCCTTTTTGTAGGTTTATGTTTTGGGAACCTTGAAAGCCATTTTGGAGCAATTCGGTGCAAGAAAGAAGGAAAATCATGCAAGCTGAAATTGAAGGTAAGGTTTGGGCGCGCAACCCCCATTTAGGGCACCACAGCGCCCCAACGTGTGAACTAGCCAGATTTCAGGAAGGAGGGCGCCACAGCGCCCTATGTTCAGAAACCAGCAAACTGAGGAAAGAAAGAAGGGCGCCGTAGCGCCCATCAGGACAATTTCAGGGCGCCGCAGCGCCCAAACCGAAGGTTGCAGCCCCCCGACGGTTAACTCATGATTTGACCCATTGGCTTCCTAATTTCACTAAGAATCCTATTTTATTTTAATTCCTTTTCTTCCTAAACTTTCTAGGACCTATAAATAGGACTCTTAAAGTCTAAATTAGGGTTCCACACTGATTAGAGAAGAGGCAAGAAGAGAAGAGGATTCAAGCTTGAAGATCGAGACTTTCAGCATCAAATCGTCACATCTCATAGTTAAATTCTTCATCTCTCTCTTGTTATTGATGTCTAATTTGTGTGTAATGTTATTTTATGCAATTATCATGAACTAATTCCACCATCTAGGGTGGAGATGTAGCCTAGCTGAGGATGGATTGTAATTTCTAATGAATTAAGCAAAGGACCTTCTTCTTAAATTGACTTCTTGATCTCCATACTTAATGCTTCTATTTGACTGGCCATCAATTTAGATGAATAGATGATTACCATAATACTGGAAAGTTAGTTGTGATTGAGAACCATAGGGATTAAGAACATAAATTATATAAGGGATATGAATATACCGTTATAGTTTATGTAACCATTAAAAAGAACCATAGAACGAATTGAATTCTGAGATTATTCACAATTCACATAGGAATATAGTGGATTCATAATTGGGAATATATTTGTTTGACCTTGGGAAATGCTAATAAATGACTTAGGGTTCTTGGCTGTCAATTAGGAAGATTGTTGCGGATTAATGAATTAGGAATAAAGATCTGGACTAACTACGGTGAAATCGACATCTTAGATACTTTCTCGTTATACTCTTACTCATTTTTACAGCAATGATTCTCTGTTTACTATTTTGCATTTAAATATCATCATAATTCACCTATCAATTGTCTAGATAAAAATAGAATATGCATAATTTTGGTACTTAGTAGCCACAGTCTCCGTGGGACGATACTTTATCTCACTTCTTTATTACTTGCTTACAACACATGCACTTGTGTTCACTTTTTACGTAACAAATCCACAAAGAATTCCCCGAGTTCAGCTGGGAAGATCCCCAATCCCCCAACTAGGGTGAGGTTGTGAAGAGATTTCTCCTTGTTTGAGTTTCAGGGACAAGACAGTAATCACAGTCTTCACCCTACAGGGACTCTCGAAATCTTAAAATACTATTTTATGGCACTTATATAGGGTATAATATATATGGGTAAGTGAGTAATTTAATATATGTAATTGATAAAAAAAAAAAAAAAAGGTAAAAAAAACCCTAACATTATCTATTGATCATATCCTTTCGAACCTCTCATATCCAAGTCTCATCTCAAGACTATGTCTTTATTGTGCACTACACGGTACCAACACCACCACCTTGCCATTTGTCATCAACCTCCAGCAGTGTCCACCTTATTGCCACAAGCTATTGCACAACACCTAGACCCTATTAGTGCTCGCCTTCAATCCCTTTTCATTTCCACCACAATCGTAGTCCCAAGCCCTTCCTTCTTGCAATTAGAGTTGGCAATCGGGCTGGCTTGGCCCGATTAGGCCAAGACACTTTTCAGGCTTGGCCTGGCCCAGCCCAAATTTAATCGGGCTAGCATATGGCTAGCCTAACCCAGCCTTATGGCGAGCTATCAGGCTAGCCCGACCCTAATGTAAAATTTTATTTTTGATTTTTTTTGGTTGAAATGAAAGTATATATGTATTAAAAATATATAATAAACTTACATATTATCCAACGTTAATAAAGTCTCTTACAATAGTTGTATAAATAATAATACTTATACAATTTTTATATTTTAATGAGAAGAACTATACAAGTAATTTTATTTTAGTTTTACAAAAAAAATTCAAACAAAATCTTGCCAATCAGGCCAGGTTGAGCCAGCTTGGTTTGAACCTGTCTTGTCATGCCCAAATCAACCAATTTTTTTAGGCCAACTTTTTCATAGCACAACCCAACCCTAACATCGGGTTATACTGGCTAGCCCATTGGGCCAGGCCCATTTTGCCACCTCTTCCTACAATGCTTCCAATGTGTTGCCATCGCATACATCAAGTACCAAATCTATTTATGAATCTTAGCTCTCTCTTATAGTTCTCATTTTTAGTAGAAAAAGTAACTTAGAGCTATATTTTTCCCTCCCTAGAGCTATTAGAACAAGCTAGACCGCTTGCTTTAGCCCTTTCAAATTCGATTTGGTCTACTCTGGCCTAAATTTCAAATGGGCCCATGAAATGCTAGCTTAGCCAAGCTCTATGAAGGCCATTGGCTAAATGAGCTATCTTATAGGCTTATTTTTTTATTTAAATTTTCTGATTATTTGTACCATTTGAAATTAGGCAAAAAAACTAATAATGCTTTGGGCTTTTTTTTTTTTTTTT
>QAOA01001291.1:133649-146518 GCA_003255065.1 Cercis canadensis
GGGGGGGGGGGGGGGGGGTAAACAGAGAAAAAATATTTTCAAGTTATTTACCATACCACCATTAATAACTCTCTTATTTACAATATTGCCATTTGCCACTAGGAAAACTAGAGTTTTAGAAAAGGGAATTATATGCTATCCAAGTTATGTGAGAGGGGTATAGAGGGAAAACATCTCCTTCTATGAATTATGGGCATAATAAATTTTTTATTTTGGTACTATCACAAAAATTTCAAAAACTATAACACACTCAGTATGGGTCACGTCTCCAAATTGTTAATAGAATTTGAATTAAATAGGATAAAAAAAAATTACTAATATTTTAACATGTTTACCAGCACGTTTTACTTAGTTTTTTGAAATCTTTATAATAGTACTAAAATTAAAAGTTCTTTATGCCCAAAACTCTAAGTGGGAGGTGTTTTCGATTTTTACCCTTTAAAATATTAGCCTAGAGTCCCTCTAGAAAAATCTACTTTGGAAAGTGTCTAAAATATGTTATATTTTTGGTTTTTAAAAACACAATTTGAGGACAACTTTTTAGTAAACAGATGTGCAAAAACAAGCTTCCAAATAAGTTTTTGCGGTTTTTTGTTTTTTGTTTTTTTAAAAACACAAAACTGTTTTGAAAACCAGCAATCAAATTGGCCATTACTTGCTCGAATAGAAGGAGTTGCAGCATTTTTAAAGGAAAGCCACTTATTACAAAATATAATTCGTGGTTTATTAACTCCAAGTATAGTTGGTTGATTCGTGTACAAAGAAATATGAATTAGCCTCGAATTTCCCTAAAAAAAAAGTAAGTCTTAAAGTATTAGCCTAGCATCCCTTTAGAAAAATCTACTTAGGAAATTATCTAAAATTTGTTTTATGTTTTTGGATTTTAAAACACAATTTAAGAACAACTTTGTACTAAACAGATGGGCAAAAATTAGGCCTTGAATTTACCAATTCAACCTCTTGATGAGGTTCATCATCAGGATCATCATCATTGGTTTCCTGCTTCCAGACTCCAGGTTCTCTAGCTCTGCATGAGGGACATTCCTTAAGTCCTTTGGCATTAAAAGCGGATCCAATGCAATGTAAAGAAATGAAGGACAATTTAGGCAAAATAAAACCAGCAAGCTTACCAGTCCAAGAGAGAGAGGTTTAATGTCAACCATTAATAGAAAAGAAATATCAGCATATTTAGCAGAACTGACACAATTTTATAATTGTGCTCATCTATAACAAACTATTCTAATTCTTTGGTTATGAATTTGGGTTCGAACACATAAACCACAAGCTCTCTTAGTACTACTCTTTGGTATTCATCTATATCAAATATCCCTCACCTTAAAAGCAAGTAATATTTTCCTAATCATCATAGAATTCAAAGGGCAAAACAAACTAGGTCCATGATATAATAAGTAGTTCACATCTATAAATATTATTTTCCCAAACCTAGAAGGAAAACATTGCTACATGAAAACATACAGTAAAATTGATGTAGAGATTTCTCAAAAAGGTTAAGATCCTAGACAGACAAAGCGGACAATTTGAGTTCTACATTATTCTAAAGGAAATAACTCACCAGGCCAACCGGAATAACATAGAATAGAACTCCATGATCTATTTCAAACAATTGGTCAATAGGACAATCAAGCAAAAACTCAGGTAGTCACTACAAGTACATTATCTAATTTGCTGTGTTGTCCTTATCACTCTACTAAAACTGAGAGGATGGATAATCTAAGGGTGCATTTGGAAGACAATATATATGATAGGATTATAAAAGAACTAGATAAAGATAAAATAAGATTTGATATGATATAAAAATGATAAAAATATATCTCATTAGATATTTGGTAAACCTCATAAGCAATTGGATAGGAAATGTTATTTTTCATTGAGACAAAAATATCCATATTTTTTATTTAAAAAAAGTCTTTAATTTTCTTTTTGTCTTCACTTTTCTCTGAAACTAGACATCCTCTGTTTTCTTCCTCTGCCATTGCCTTTGGTCACTGGTGAAAATTCACAATGATGGCCCTGTGGTTGCTAGTGACTAGCATCAGAATCTAGCATCATTTTCTAATGGATTAAATCACAATCCTCACTTTAGCCAAAAAGAATAATGGAGGGGAAAGGCTTCTAAAAATAATGAAAATCATATAATTTAGAGAATCAATTTTCAAGAATCAATTCTTTATTTACTATCTCATAATCCCTAAATCACTTTATTTACTACCTCGTATAACATAAACCAATGCTTCATAAAGTGCACGGCTTCTTTTTTAAGAAGCAACTAAGGGCAACTCCTTCCAAAATCAAATTTTCCCATTATCAATTCTTTCTGGAGTCAATTACTATTTCATAATCCCTAAATCACTTTATTTACTACCTCGTATAACATAAACCAATGCTTCATAAAATGCACAGCTTCTTTTTTAAGAAGCAACTAAGGGCAACTCCTTCCAAAATCAAATTTTCCAATTATCAATTCTTTCTGGAGTCAATTCCTCCTTTATTAATTCTCTCTTTAAGAATTAATCCTAGAAAAATCTATTCATGTTTTCTCCAATATTTCAACAAAACCACTTGAGTTGTGAGAAATCTTAACGCAAGTATACGTTATCGTTTCCAAGTAATAAGATGAGATAGAATTATCGTTCCCACGAGGACTAATGTATCAACTACCGAAATTGGGTTAACCTTAATTTTATCTAATCAATCAATATGGAGAGATTTTCAAGAAATAACTAAAATAGGATAAAAACAAACTAAACCAGCAAAATAACAAACTAAACCAGTAAAATGATAGAATTATCAAGAAAGAAAATATCTAGGGTTTTTGATTTCACCATAGCTATTCCGATTTGGTATTCCTAATTCATTAACCAAGAACACTCTTCTTAATTGCTAGCCAAGAACCCTAAATTATTTATTAGTCTTTCCCAAGAAAAAAAAAAAAATTAAGTTCAAACGGTGCGTTTTGGTCTTCATGTTTAAAACCCATTTTCTTCCCTCTTCCCCCACGCACACACCCCTCTCCTCTCCTTCACCATTTTCTCTCCTAAGCTTATCTCTCTCTCCCTTTCGTAATCCATCACCCAACCTATTCCCCTCACCAAATTTCTTCCCACACTCACATTCCACACTACTTTCGCACCGTTCTCTTCCACCCACACCTCCATTCACACTTTCACGCACTTCCTTTCACCCATTCAGAGTGCACCAACGCCATTAGCGCACAAGGGCATTTCGGGTTCAAAGTTTTCCCTCCCTCAGGTATGTTTCTTTCACCTTCCTTACTTGTTTCTCTAATTGCTTGTCGTCTAGCCAATTTTAGAGGTTTACCATAATTCCACATGAGGTTAGTTTATTTTTGGACTTTCATGCCTGCATGCTGTTTGACGAAATTCTTCAATGAAAATCACCTATAAGCATGCGCGAATTTATACCCTTTCCAAATTCCATGTGCCCCCTACTTCCCAAATGGATAGTCATATGACCTTGTAAGGACTTGTAGAGAACCTTTTCAGGACTTTACTTAGCAACATCATGATTACTTAGCATCCTTAGGCGCGCACTTTTTGTACATGCATGCTGGCCACTTTCTAAATTCCTATTGCTCTGTGCTATTTGTCTGGGCTCTCTCGATGGTGCCATTATTTTTTGTTACTATTACTGATCCATACAACCCCATATAGTACTTGGATGTCAAGTCAATTGTCGTGTTATATCGTGAGTATTTCCCGGGTGGTACCAACGTCCACATGCATTCCTGACAACTAAGCATATGTTCATCTATGCTCATGCCCTCATCTTACAATGTTCGAGCCTGTTACCTATGGGGATAGATCAATATAAATTTACATGCCCTAGATCTCATTTAAGACTTGACCCCTTTTGATGCTCAATTTTACACCTGTGCAAGCTTCAGATGTTTGTTTTCTGTTACTAATGCAGCATATCTTCCTGTGACATATTGGAGGCATTTTTGCACCATTGATCATCCACTTGTCATAGGCACCGTGCTTTAATTTTTTGCATCCATGCTTTCTTGCACTTGATTCTAGCATATCTGTCGCTATCTCTGTTCTAGTTGAGACATGGGTTGCATTTTCTTGCCATAGGCATCAGGTTACTGTCTTGCCCTATAATGTTAATCTCCCATAGACTTGCATGCTACTCCACTGTTAGTTTCATTGGCTTGTACAGTGTTGTTTCTTTTCTAGAATTGCTTTTCACTCTTTGTGCTTATGCGCTTATATAAGGCATACTTTTCGGCAAATTAGGCCCTTAATCTTTTACTTGTATGCCAAGTGCTACGTTTCCTGCCACAACACTCCTGTGCACTTGTGCGCACCTCACTCATTGCTGCATGTCTGCACCTCTATCTTGAACAACATGCTGGACTAAAGCTTATTCTCTTAGTCCATTTATTGCATTGATTCTATTGTCTTGGGTTCTTACAGTGATTATTATGAACCATAGGTGGTGCTCTACCACTAAATTATCTGCAATACACCATAATTTAGGACTTGCACCCTTTGCTGCTTAATGTGCATTTAGCTTGCATTCATGCCCCAAACTTCCCAAGCCATTTCTACCCAGTCATTAAGAAATTTGACAAGCATTTCGGTCCAGTCCTGATGTGCACTGTAGCATAACATGCCATTAAGCATACCGCGCATCACATGCCTTATGTCTACTGGTTATTATTGCCACTCCCATACACTTGAGACACCATATTCCCCTATTTCCTTTTCTGTTTTGTTCTGTCTAATTACATAAATCCATGACAGTCTCTCTGGGTGCCATGCCTATTGGTCATGCTTGAGGATGTAAATAGTGCATTAAAGGGTATTTCTATTTAGCAGTTTTCACTTCTCTTTGTCACCCCACATGTCTATTTTTACCTGGGAAATGTCTGCTATCCGTACATACCTGACTACTTGTTCGCTATGTTGTTCGCTATGTTATTCATCAGTGCACCACACTCATTAACCCTTATCTTTATCTTTTTCAGGTACACCGAACATCGACAACCATGGCACCTCTAGCCAAGAGCAAGGCTGTTGCATCCTCCTCTGGGTCCAGCACATATGACCGGAAGAAGTTCGTGCACAAGGAGGCCAAGGCTTAATTCTTAAATTCAGTGATCCATAAGGCCTTGGTGCCCGAGCAAGGGTTGATTTTCATCTGAGCGCTCAACCACAGGGTACGGGAGCTTGCCGACAACAACGGCTGGTTGCACTTTGTTGACCATCCTGTCACCGCTGTTGTGCCCTTAGTCAAAGAATTCTATGCCAACGCCAAATTCCACAAGGAATTCAAGGTATTTATGAGGGCCAAGTGGGTGCCATTTGACACTCGATCCATCAATGCCCTCTTCGGTCTCCCAGACATTGAGGACGACGAGTATGTCCGCTACATCCATGACGGACCTGATTAGGACACTATTATCCGTTCCCTTTGCCAGCCGGAGACTCAGTGGAAGATGAGATATGACACTCCTGTATCTTTCAGAGCATCTGCCTTGGAGACTGTCAGCAAGGTGTGGTACCACTTCTTGTGTATCTGCCTCATCCCCACAGGTCACCTCAGCGATGTCACCGCGGCTCAGGCCGTTCTCCTCTATTGCATTGTGACAGGAAAATCCATCGACATCAGATCACTCATCCAGCAGTCCATAGTCTGGTTCATTGACAACACCAAAGGCATAGCCTTTGGCCATCCATCCGTGATCCAAATGTTATGCCAGCAGGTAGGGGTCGAGTGGAGGGCTGAGGAGGAGTTGCTTCATTTGAAGCAACCACTGGATGCCACTGCCCACCGTCTTTAGAGTCCATAGTCCAGTGCACCACCACCGGCACGACAGAGGGCACTCTCGCAGACACCACCACCTGTTGCTACACCGCCACCTGAGCCGCAGCCATCGAGTTCTTCCGGGACTAGCTTGCATCACCTAGAGCGTCAGATGTCTCAACTACTCCAGTATGCGGATCGCTCATCCACTTTTATGCATCAGGCAGAGTGCTTTATGGACCGGGCGGATATTTTCTTTGAGCACTAGATGAGCTTTAATGCTCATCTGGCTGAGTATCACAGTCAGTGTGCCGTGGCACAGGGCTCCACTGTTCCTCCCTTTCTGCCACCACCGGTGCTCCCACCGTACTCACCGGGCATTGATGAGGACTATGGTGTCGTTGCAGACGACCTTGGTGACACCGACAACATGTCTGATGCTTTCTAGGGGAATATTATATTTTTTTTTCTCTTTCATCTTGATTTCATTGAGGACAATGCATGTACTAAGTTGGGGGTGGAAAAATACTATTTATTTTTCTAAGTACTTAATTGTTTTCTGTTCCCATAACTTGTAGTCATGAGTAGTGAGATGATATCTATGTAAGTTTGAAACTTCAGGGTTAGTGATAAAATCTTATATGTAGTAATCAGAAATTTTTGAAAATATGCATAAACTTAAGTTATATGATTACTTGTCTGTGATTTTTCTTCTATGATTAACTTTCTCCTTGACACAATTTAAGCATTTGATCCTATGCAGGACCCTAGTGAACTTCAACGTAAATTTATGCATGCCTAACACTTCATGACCTCATGTGAACTCTAGAACTAGTTTGAATGTCATTTGAGGCGAAATCCTAGGCTTTGAGATGATAAGGAAATGATCTAGCAATGTTTGGATCGATTGAGCCTTTCAAGACAAACCATATTCTGTTAATTCTCTTAGCCATCCCAGTTGAGCCTGACATTTAGCCCTTTTCTTTGTCAACCCATACAGAAATCTGAAACCTTCAGTATTTTCTCTAACCTTACACTCATGATTCACACAGATGCTAGAAAAAAAAATATTGAGAGTACAGTGACATATATGAAGGATGGGTGGAGTATTGAACTTTGAAAAATATGCACAAAAATTGTGCCCTCTTGATTCACAATGTGAATGAAAAAGGTTGGTGCACCCATGTGAATAAATAAAAGAAAGAATAAAAGTTGGGGATGAAACCAACCACGTAAGACAGAACAAGAGGAAAAAGAAAGCAAAGAGAAAATAATCAAGGTAGTTGACAAGTGAGAAAGGAAAGTAGTTAAAAGATTTGGTGAAAACCTAAGTGAAAGAAGTGCTCTAGAATTCTAACTGAGGTGATGTGTCATGGGTGATTTAAGTCATGTTGATAACCTTATGCCACACCCCAACCATAGCCTTACATTACAAGCTTGGAAAAGACCTTTTGATCTTTAATGTTAAAAATAAGCCTACATTTATGGAGAGTGACATGATAACTAGCCTATGGAATTCCTTATGATTCAAATTAAGAGGTCAAACATCTATGAGTAAAAGCATGTATAAAATGATTAATATTTCATTTGGTCGATGTGCATGGATACACACACACACACACTCAAGGAGTTTGTTAGTTGTGAAGAATTTCAATGATAGAGTACATCTCTGTTTTGATTTGAGCATGATTTTTGCAATTCTGATTTTTCCTTATCTTTAAGACCTAATGGAGGAGTAGAGCAAAGACATTTGTCTAGAGTTCGAAAAGTTGAATAGAGTCCCTGGTTTTGCTTGAGGACGAGCAAAATCTCAAGTTTGGGGGTATTTGATAAGTCGGTTTTATACCGCTTATCTCATTTTATTCTTGCTTAATTTGTGTCTACTCTTGAATATCTTAGGATATGTTTTCACAATTTAAGTCTCCTTTTTGTAGGTTTATGTTTTGGGAACCTTGAAAGCCATTTTGGAGCAATTCGGTGCAAGAAAGAAGGAAAATCATGCAAGCTAAAATTGAAGGCAAGGTTTGGGCGCGCAACCCCCATTTAGGGCACCACAGCGCCCCAACAAGTGAACTAGCCAGATTTCAGGAAGGAGGGCGCCACAGCGCCCTATGTTCAGAAACCAGCAAACTGAGGAAAGAAAGAAGGGCACCGCAGCGCCCATCAGGACAATTTCAGGGCGCCGCAGCGCCCAAACCGAAGGTTGCAGCCCCCCGATGGTCAACTCATGATTTGACCCATTGGCTTCCTAATTTCATTAAGAATCCTATTTTATTTTAATTCATTTTCTTTCTAAACTTTCTAGGACCTATAAATAGGACTCTTAAAGTCTAAATTAGGGTTCTACACTGATTAGAGAAGAGGCAAAAAGAGAAGAGGATTCAAGCTTGAAGATCGAGACTTTCAGCATCAAATCGTCACATCTCATAGTTCAATTCTTCATCTCTCTCTTGTTATTGATGTCTAATCTGTGTGTAATGTTATTTTCTGCAATTATCATGAACTAATTCCACCATCTTGGGTGGAGATGTAGCCTAGCTTAGGATAGATTGTAATTTCTAATGAATTAATCAAAGGATCTTCTTCTTAAATTGACTTCTTGATCTCCATACTTAATGCTTCTATTTGACTGGCCATCAATTTAGATGAATAGATGATTACCATAATACTGGAAAGTTAGTTGTGATTGAGGACCATAGGGATTAAGAACATAAATTATATAAGGGATAGGAATATACCGTTATAGTTTATGTAACCATTAAAAAGAACTATAGAACGAATTGAATTCTGAGATTATTCACAATTCACATAGGAATATAGTGGATTCATAATTGGGAATATATTTGTTTGACCTTGGGAAATGCTAATAAATGACTTAGGGTTCTTGGCTGTCAATTAGGAAGATTGTTGCGGATTAATGAATTAGGAATAAAGATCTGGACTAACTACGGTGAAATCGACATCTTAGATACTTTCTCGTTATATTCTTACTCATTTTTACAGCAATGATTCTTTGTTTAATGTTTTGCATTTAAATATCATCATAATTCACCTATCAATTGTCTAGATAAAAATAAAATATGCATAATTTTGGTACTTAGTAGCCACAGTCTCCGTGGGACGATACTTTATCTCACTTCTTTATTACTTGCTTACGACACGTGCACTTGTGTTCACTTTTTACGTAACAAATCCACAGAGAATTCCCCGAGTTCAGCTGGGAAGATCCCCAATCCCCCAACTAGGGTGAGGTTGTGGAGAGATTTCTCCTTGTTTGAGTTTCAGGGACAGGACAGTAATCACAGTCTTCACCCTACAGGGACTCTCGAAATCTTAAAATACTATTTTATGGCACTTATACAGGGTATAATATATATGGGTAAGTGAGTAATTTAATATATGTAATTGATAAAAAAAAAAAAAAAAGGTAAAAAAAACCCTAACCTTATCTATTGATCATATCCTCTCAAACCTCTCATATCCAAGTCTCATCTCAAGACTATGTCTTTATTGTGCACTACACGGTACCAACACCACCACCTTGCCATTTGTCATCAACCTCCAGCAGTGTCCACCTTGTTGCCACAAGCTATTGCACAACACCTAGACCCCATTAGTGCTCGCCTTCAATCCCTTTTCATTTCCACCACAATCGTAGTCCCAAGCCCTTCCTTTTTGCAATTAGAGTTGGCAATCGGGCTGGCTTGGCCCGATTAGGCCAAGACACTTTTTAGGCCTGGCCTGGCCCAACCCAAATTTAATCGGGCTGGCATATGGCTAGCCTAACCCAGCCTTATGGCGAGCTATTAGGCTAGCCCGACCCTAATGTAAAATTTTATTTTTGATTTTTTTTGGTTGAAATGAAAGTATATATGTATTAAAAATATATAATAAACTTACATATTATCCAAAGTTAATAAAGTCTCTTACAATAGTTGTATAAATAATAATACTTACACAATTTTTATATTTTAATGAGAAGAACTATACAAGTAATTTTATTTTAGTTTTACAAAAAAAATTCAAATAAAATCTTGCCAATCAGGCCAGGTCGAGCCAGCTTGGTTTGAACCTGTCTTGTCATGCCCAAATCAACCAATTTTTTTAGGCCAACTTTTTCATAGCCCAACCCAACCCTAACATCGGGTTATACTGGCTAGCCCATTGGGCTGGGCCCATTTTGCCACCTCTTCCTACAATGCTTCCAATGTGTTGCCATCGCATACATCAAGTACCAAATCTATTTATGGATCTCAACTCTCTCTTATAGTTCTCATTTTTAGTAGAAAAAGTAACTTAGAGCTATATTTTTCCTTCCCTAGAGCTATTAGAACAAGCTAGACCGCTTGCTTTAGCCCTTTCAAATTCGATTTGGTCTAGTCTGGCCTAAATTTCAAATGGGCCCATGAAATGCTAGCTTAGCCAAGCTCTATGAAGGCCATTGGCTAAATGAGCTATCTTATAGGCTTATTTTTTTTATTTAAATTTTCTGATTATTTGTACCATTTGAAATTAGGCAAAAAAAACTAATAATGCTTTGGGCTTTTTTTTTTTTTTTTTTTTTTTTTTTTTTTTTTNTTTTTTTTTTCTAATTGTGCTAAATTGTAGATAGACCTAATTCTTAAAATCTAATTGAACAAAAATAAAGATACAGTGATAAATAAAACTAAAACTACCATCACCAACATAATCATTTACAATTGAGTCCTCAAATGATTATAACCAAGTTTAACAAAATCCTAATTCAACAAATTGGCAACTAAGTGCCAGAAGTTAACAATGAAAAGTTGAAGTTCACAAAATGGAACAAATACAATTTTAGACAATGCACTAAATTCAAATCCAAAGTTAAGGTCCTATGACAACACTTTCAACTCAAAAACACAAGCTCCACGCCAAAGAGGACCCGCAATAGTAACCAAGCACCAAATGCAGCCAGGTTGTCACCATCCCGCTGAAAGAATCAACTTTCTTCATTTATATCCTTCGGTACGGCAGAGCTGGATTCAATGCAAACGGCTCTTTTGGGGGGGGGGGGGGGNGGGGGGGTAAACAGAGAAAAAATATTTTCAAGTTATTTACCATACCACCATTAATAACTCTCTTATTTACAATATTGCCATTTGCCACTAGGAAAACTAGAGTTTTAGAAAAGGGAATTATATGCTATCCAAGTTATGTGAGAGGGGTATAGAGGGAAAACATCTCCTTCTATGAATTATGGGCATAATAAATTTTTTATTTTGGTACTATCACAAAAATTTCAAAAACTATAACACACTCAGTATGGGTCACGTCTCCAAATTGTTAATAGAATTTGAATTAAATAGGATAAAAAAAAATTACTAATATTTTAACATGTTTACCAGCACGTTTTACTTAGTTTTTTGAAATCTTTATAATAGTACTAAAATTAAAAGTTCTTTATGCCCAAAACTCCAAGTGGGAGGTGTTTTCCATTTTTACCCTTTAAAATATTAGCCTAGAGTCCCTCTAGAAAAATCTACTTTGGAAAGTGTCTAAAATATGTTATGTTTTTGGTTTTTAAAAACACAATTTGAGGACAACTTTTTAGTAAACAGATGTGCAAAAACAAGCTTCCAAATATGTTTTTGGCGTTTTTTGTTTTTTTAAAAACACAAAACTGTTTTGAAAACCAGCAATCAAATTGGCCATTACTTGCTCGAATAGAAGGAGTTGCAACATTTTTAAAGGAAAGCCACTTATTACAAAATATAATTCGTGGTTTATTAACTCCAAGTATAGTTGGTTGATTCGTGTACAAAGAAATATGAATTAGCCTCGAATTTCCCTAAAAAAAAAGTAAGTCTTAAAATATTAGCCTAGCATCCCTTTAGAAAAATCTACTTAGGAAATTATCTAAAATTTGTTTTATATTTTTGGATTTTAAAACACAATTTGAGAACAACTTTGTACTAAACAGATGGGCANAAACTGTTTTGAAAACCAGCAATCAAATTGGCCATTACTTGCTCGAATAGAAGGAGTTGCAGCATTTTTAAAGGAAAGCCACTTATTACAAAATATAATTCGTGGTTTATTAACTCCAAGTATAGTTGGTTGATTCGTGTACAAAGAAATATGAATTAGCCTCGAATTTCCCTAAAAAAAAAGTAAGTCTTAAAATATTAGCCTAGCATCCCTTTAGAAAAATCTACTTAGGAAATTATCTAAAATTTGTTTTATATTTTTGGATTTTAAAACACAATTTGAGAACAACTTTGTACTAAACAGATGGGCAAAAATTAGGCCTTGAATTTACCAATTCAACCTCTTGATGAGGTTCATCATCAGGATCATCATCATTGGTTTCCTGCTTCCAGACTCCAGGATATCTAGCTCTGCAGGAGAGACATTCCATAAGTCTTTTGGCATTAAAAGCGGATCCAATGCAATGTAAAGAAATGAAGGACACTTTAGGCAAAATAAAACCAGCAAGCTTACCAGTCCAAGAGAGAGAGGTTTAATGTCAACCATTAATAGAAAAGAATTATCAGCATATTTAGCAGAACTGACACAATTTTATAATTGTCCTCATCTATAACAAACTATTCTAATTGTTTGGTTATAAATCTGGGTTCGAACACATAAACCACAAGCTCTCTTAGTACTACTGTTTGGTATTCATCTATATCAAATATCCCTCACCTTAAAAGCAAGTAATATTTTCCTAATCATCATAGAATTCAAAGGGCAAAACAAACTAGGTCCATGATATAATAAGTAGTTCACATCTATAAATATTATACAGTTTCCCAAACCTAGAAGGAAAACATTGCTACATGAAAACATATAGTAAAATTGATGTAGAGATTTCTCAAAAAGGTTAAGATCCTAGACAGACAAAGCAGACAATTTGAGTTCTACATTATTCTAAAGGAAATAACTCACCAGGCCAACCGGAATAACATAGAATAGAACTCCATGATCTATTTCAAACAATTGGTCAATAGGACAATCAAGCAAAAACTCAGGTAGTCACTACAAGTACATTATCTAATTTGCTGTGTTGTCCTTATCACTCTACTAAAACTGAGAGGATGGATAATCTAAGG
>QAOA01001298.1:0-50984 GCA_003255065.1 Cercis canadensis
ATTAATTAGTGCTCCAATGAATTGTTTTATTTTAATGAACAATATACTTTTGAATTATAAATAAATTTCAATTATGTGATTAGATACTGAAATCTATTTGTTTAGAAACTTATGAATGTCCAATTTATCTAGAATTTAACATGAATCATGAATATAATATCATCTCATGATTCAATAGTCGAATTAATATATTTCACATGTTAGAAGAAGTTATTAAATAGTGTAATTGTTTAAGTCTTACACTTGGTGTAAGTGAATGTCCCCACCCATATATATATACACACGGTCGATAAGATAAGTGACTATGTCCAAAAGCCAAATTAATGTGACAAAGGCAGATTATGTCTTTCAATATATCTTAATCCATAATGTTTATGTTTTTCCTGTACCATAGAAAAGATGTCCAAATGTTTGTTTGTTTGTTTTTGTGTTTGTTTGTTTTTTGTCCATTAAAGGATAGTCCAAAGATGTCCTAAAGTGATTATGACAGATTTAGACCCTCTATTTTCTTGGTTTCCCATTTCATCATCAATATCATTATTGCTTTCCCATGAGTTAGAGCAGATAAGTAAAGACCTCCGGGCATAAGTTTCCTTGGTTTCCCATTTCTTCATTGATCACTAAAACAAAACACTGCATTTGGGAAGGAAATTTATGACACCCAATTTTCCATTGTTGTTGAAAGAAAATTTATTATTGTAATCGTCACTAATTCATGAAATTTTGAAAAATTAGAATGAAATTTGCGGAGAATTTCGGTGACAGATTATTCTGTGCCAAACATATCCGTCCATAAAATCGTTGTAACTAATGGTGTGAAATTCACTTTCAAAATTTGGAAAATTATTAGTGACGGATTAAGAAAGTAAAAGTAATTGGAATAGATTAATAATTTTGCAGAAAGAAATCATTGCTAATTTTGTAAAACAAATAAGAAAAATGACAAGTTATTCAATACCACAAGTAAGATTGATAACTAAAATGTTTTATACCATTTATTTCACTTAATTGATATGTTAGACTAATAAATTACACGGCCTTGATCATATTACTTGTTAGTTATGCTTGTAATATTGCTATCACTTGTGATACTAAACAATTGGCCTTTCTTGGACTAACAAATGCAAATATTGTTACAAAATAATTTTTTTTTATGATTTTTACAACAGTAACGTATTTCATTTTTTTTAAAGAAAATAATACTATTTCTAGGACAAACCGTCATACATAAAATTTGTGACCTTTAATTTCGGTGATGGAAAGTATATTCTTTCTTGGAATACCGTGGCAAAAACAGCCATAAATTAAATTTTGTGGCTGAATTTCTGACATTATGGTATTACTTTTATAAAAGATACAATTTCTTGAAATGACTATATAGTAAATATATCACAAATAAAATTTTGTGGCAGTTTTTGTGTTGATGATGTATCCTTTTTTTTTTAGAAAAAAAAAATACTATTTCTTGGACTAACCCTCGAAATTTGAGGCATTTTTGTAATGGATCCTAGGAATAGCATAAAAGGGAATGCGATTCTAAAAAATGAAAAACCAATTCGTACCAAATATGATTTTAAATTACAATTGAGAGAATTGTAGACAAATGCATTCATGATGATGATGATATTAGTGGTAGTTTTACGGAATTTTCCCATGAAATTTCCTTTTTTTAATGGATAATTTTTGTGAAAAAACTGTTGCTTTCTTTTAGTGAGTGGTGGTAGTGATGATGGGATAAGGATGAGATTGGATTTTACTTTTTTAGAAACTTTTCTACATTTACTTAGGACTATCTTATTTTGGATAGACATATGCGTTTGATGCCACATTTTTTTTTTTTTTAACTATGCACATTTACTTCTTTACCTATTCCTAGGTGTTGTTTAATGTTGGTATTTGAGTTATGAAATAGATTGGCATGAAAAATAAAAAAAAATATTTAGTTAATTAGTCGAGCTATATTTCTTAAAAGTTTAGTCAAGCTAATGAGCCAATGGGCTAAGCTCAAGTTTTATTGGCTCATTTTGGTTCATATGTACTATATGGTTCGAGATTAGTGAGTCTAAACAAAAGAATTTTAAGTATCCCTTGATATCATACTCTTGTGTCTTATATCCTTAAATTCAAGATTCCAGAGAGTCACGTAGTGTTTAACACCTTAAATTTGAGTAGAAAATATACTATTTCTTGGACTAACCCTCAAAATTTGAGGCATTTTTGCGATGGATCATAGGAATAGCATACAAGGGAATGCGATTCTCAAGAATGAAAAACCAACTTGTACCAAATATGATTTTAAATTACAATTGAGAGAATTGTAGACAAATGCATGCAGGATGATGATGATATTTATGGTAGTTTTATAGAATTTTCCCTTGAAATTTCATTATTTTGACAGAAGATTTTCGTGACAAAACTGTTGTTTTCTTATAATGAGTGGTGATAGTGATGATGGGATAAGGATGAGGCTTGATTTTATTTTTTTAGAAACTTTTCTACCTTTATTTAGGACTTTTTTTTTTTTTTTTGGATTTGACATATGCTCTTGATGCCACAATTTTTTGTTTTTAAATATTCACATTTACTTCTTTACCTATTTCTGGATGTTGTTTGATTTTGGTATTTGAGTTATGAAATAGATTGGCATGAAAGATTAAAAAAGTATATAGTTAATTAGTCGAGCTATATTTCTTAGAAGTTTAGACGATCTAATGAGCCAATGGGCTAAGCTCAAGTTTTATTGGCTAATTTTGGTTCATATGTACTATATGGTTCGAGATTAGTGAGCCTAAACAAAAGAATTTTAAATATCCCTTCATATCATACTCTTGTGTCTTATATCCTTAAATCCAAGATTCCAAAGAATCACATAGTGTTTAACACCTTAAAAAATTGAATAGAAAACATTCTAAAAAGCATTTTTTAAATTCCCAAATGCGTTGAAGATTCAAATTAACTTTTAGTAAAATTATTTAAATTTGTAATTATACAAAGATAGAATAGAGTTATTGTCTTAATAGATACCAAAGTTTTTATTGATACAAAAAAAGTTTAGGGTAAGAGGAGACTACCACATTCCAAGGCCAGGATATGCCACAGCCTCAGTGAGAGTTTATAGTAATAGATATAGAAGTAATTTCAAGACAAGAATTTAAAGGGATGATGTGTTCAAATTTTGATTAAACTGCTCTGTATCCTAGAATGGTGTTGTTACCATTACTCCATTCTAAAATCAAGTACAATTAATGACTATGCAATTACATATAAGTTGAGTCGGGGTCTGAGTTTAAATTATTTTGCAAGACGTTACAAGTATGAATTTCCATTTTCTAGTTTCAAAGAAATATGATTAAGTAAGTTTATGTACTTATTACTCTTAAAATAAAAAAGTTCTGAACTAACTTCACTCTTATCTTAGCCTTAGCATAAGAAAAAAGCTAAATGAATCTAAAACTATTGACTTGTATTGACCTCTTTAAAGTTTAAGTCAATACGTGCTCACGAAGTCTGGCAATTTAGTGGTTCACAGGCATGCTTGTGACTGTTATTAATGATGATGAAATAGGCAACCGTATAAATTATGACTTGCATACTTGTTGTGAATGTTACTAATGATGATGAAATGTCATCACGTCATGCATGACCTAACCTAGCTATTTAAGTTCAGAAAATGATGCTACACCAAACGGTTTATAGTGAGTGATATTGAGATTATCTATGGGACTTGTGGTTCCATGTTCGAATCCAAACTTGTAGCCAAAGTACCCAAAAATAGAAAATGATGCTATGATGAAAATTTGTTACTTTTTTTTTTTTTCCTATTAACGTGATTGAAATTTTTTATTGATTTGAAATATTTTGTTTGAAGGTGAATTGTAAATGAATTTATGATTTGTGTGGAAAAAAAAAATTATAGACGAGGATAATTTAGGTGAAATATGAGTATAGTACCAGGGATATATATATAATTTAGATTAATTTACCCCCCCCGCGCCCCCTCTCTTTCTCCTCCTTAAAGGGGCTAGCACTACCCCCACTCTCTTTGGGTGAGTTTTGAGTGGGATTCAATGGGACTTATAGTGTGATTTTAGTGTCATTGTGAAGATCTCGAAAAACTAACTCATCCAATATGTACCAGAACATACAATTCCTTATAAAAATGTAAGAATAACATAATATAAGAAAACATATCAAAAAGTAAACTTAAAAAAGTTCTTTATGGGTATGTTTTCCTATATCATGTTATTTTTGTATTTTATAAGGAACTACGTATTTTGACACATATTATGTTACTCAATTTTTTAAGATCTTTGCAACGACACTAA
Organism: Cercis canadensis; assembly: GCA_003255065.1. Taxonomy (NCBI): domain Eukaryota; kingdom Viridiplantae; phylum Streptophyta; class Magnoliopsida; order Fabales; family Fabaceae; genus Cercis; species Cercis canadensis. Next base: position 4,326 of record QAOA01001298.1, read on the forward strand.
GATCATTAAATGAATCCCACCCAAACCCACCCAACTGAGGGGAGGGGAGTAACGCTACCCACCTATAGGAAAGGGCTAACATAGCCCTCACTCTTATAAAAACACTACAAAATAAACATTCTGCTCTTAGTTTTGAATGCACGGTTTTATCTCAAGGTGATGGATTCCCATTCTCCTTCTATTCTTTCTATTGCCTTCATATGATGGATCAACATTTGGGTTTTGTAGGAACTCGGAGTTAATATGAAATTTGATTACTTGAAGAAATAGTGTAAAATATCATTTTCATTGTGAAATTCTGAGTTCCAAAGTCTAATTATAGGCATTAGGTTTGATATTGAGTATACATAACAACTTCAATTTTGAAGGAAAAATTTCCCACTCACCATCCTGCAAATAATAACTTATTCATAAACTTTTAATAAGAGCCTTCGAAATTAATATCATTAAAGAATACATAGTGTTCCTACACAACAAAAAAAAATTATTAATTGTTGTGTCAAGTTGTGAATGAAAAAAATTAAATCGATATTAGTAATGATGATATATAAATAATAATTCAATCATATGAGTTTTCAACAAGAGATTTGATAAGACATTATTTTATACTATTTGTTTCCCTTATACTTAGACTTTTAGTATGTGTTTCTGCTGATTTCCATAGTCCATAGACATATTTTGTGGATTTGGACTTGTTGATGCTTTTGGATTTTAATTGCATAATTGTTGATTTCTGGCACTGCTTACGTTTTTCACTATATCTTGAGCTGCATTGATGCGATTCCAGTTTCGTAGGAAAGCTGACAGAAAATTCGACATTTCATATGAAGAGCCCAGAAGCTAATTCTCGCGTCTGAACAACTGAAATTCACGTGCAAGCAGTCCAGATTTTCTACATCCGCCCAGCATTGACTTATTCCATTCCTCGGGCCTGCCTATTGGACCAGTACCTGTTTATTGGCCCAACATCTGCTATTTGGGCTAGCACACATGTCACTAGGGTTTAATCATGTTTTTACCTTTAAAGTTTTAGGAAACTAGGTTTATTTTGTAATTAGGAAACCTAGAGTAGGCAGTCAGCTAGTATTTATTCTTAAGATTATTGAGAATAAGGAGATCACGAATTTACCATCAGTAGCTGCTACCTCCTGTTCCTGAGTTCGAGTTTATACCTTTTGCTTTTTGTTTAAGCCTTCCATGGAAGGCTAAGTACTTCTGTAATCAATTCAAGAGGATCCAGACATGCTAATCCAGGGTTCTTATGCTTCAATCCAGGTTTGATTTAATATAGTTTGATTATCTTCTTCTTCTCATCTTCATGTGATTGAATGGTATTTTAATTGCATGCATGCTTTATATGAATTTAAATCGGTTGATTAGATTCATCATAGTAATCAAACTGCTAATCATATGTTAAAGGTTTTTAATATATGGTTAACTTGGACAATTTGGTTATTAAATTAATCTAGACTTAGTGATATAGAGCGGTTGCCTAGATTCTCAGTTCCAAGATTAATTGAATCCTGATTGGTAATCAGTAGGAATTCTAAGTGTTGCTGTTAGGGGTTCCAGGTAACATTTAACCAAGAATTAAATTAGACCTAGGTTATCTTTAGTGAACAATGATGGATTAGGGTTTGGTTGCTTGCTTGAGTTGATTACGTTTTCTCTTACTTGATCAATTTTTTTTACTGCTTTCTGCGTACTTATTATACTGCATTCAACACAAACCCCTCCCCCCCCCCCCCTTTATTCTATTTATGCTTAAGTTCTAATAGATTAGTTGTTCTAGTGAATTCTTAGGAGACGACACTGGTTGCACTATATACTACAAATCTGTTGCAATTAGTTTTATAATTTTGTACGGTTCAGCACCCGTCAGGATTAAAGAGTGGCTAAATTTACACAAAAATATATAGTACAATTAGTTCAAAAATTTCTTAAAAAGATTGAAGTTTCAAGTTTAAATCTTTATTCTTTATATCCTAAGCTAAAAAATCTATAAAAAAAAAAAATCATATGTTTAATTCTATGGGAGGAGAAATAAATGCTCTCTTTTTTTCATATAATATATTACGTAATAATTGAAGTACCAATAGCCAAATAATCTCAATATATATATATACCCAGTACTTATTAACACGTATTACAAGAGTTGTGTGTGAACATCAATTCTCTCACTTTTTGGCCCATTGGTGATTGCTATCTTGGATTGCAGTACCACATTCATAGTTTTACTTGAATTCGCATGTGGCTTTGGCTTAAAAGAATTCAGAAATGAAGAAGAGATACTTGACAAAGGATCAAACACTAGAGAAGCAATCACACAATGATCGCTATGCACAATATGTAAATTCTGCAAAATGCATTATGAAGAAGAGAAGAAAAGCTAAAGAATTAAGAGAGAGAACTTTCGAGAATGAACTTCAGATCTAATTTTGATTCTGAAGAGAGAATGAATTACTTGATTAATCAATTAGAAGGTATCGATACATTATATAGGCACATGCTGGTGTATAGCTCAGCCATTGATACATTATCAGAATAACTAACTCTCTAACTAAATTTGACTATTAACTTCAGATTGACTTGGCTTGCTAACACGGCTACTGACATTATGAGACACACCCGTGTTCTATAAGTGTAGACGCCCATGTCAGTAGTAACACACCCGTGTTATACCAATGGCATGCCCATGTAAGATCATCCTCCATCATCCATTTCTGCTATAGATAATGGTTTAGTGAGCTGAGGAAGGAACATGACAAAGCTTAAGAGTTTTGTTGAGTAAGGGATCACGAACAAAGTGGCAATCAATCTTAATATGCTTGGTGCGAGCATGAAGAACTGGATTGGTAGCAAGAAAAGTGGCACTGAGATTGTCAGACAACAGTAAAGGTGGAGATGGTAGGACAAAATGAAGTTCCTTCAATAAAGATTGCAGCCATAGAAGTTCAGAGGTGGCATTAGCAAGTGCTCTATATTCAGCTTTAGTCCTTGAACGAGCCATTACCTTTTGCTTGCCAAAGGACCAAGAAATGAGAGAAGAACCAAGGAAAATGGCATGGCCACTGATGTTGCGCCTATCATCAGGACAGCCAGCCCAATCTGAGTCAGAGTAGGCCACCAAGCGTAATGACTTTCATTTGGACAGAGTCAGGCCATATGAGATGGTGCCTTTGAGATACTTAAGCACTCTCTTAGCTGTCTAAAGATGCACATCAGCAGGTGCATTCATAAACTGACACAATTTATTTACAGAGAAGGCTATATCAGGTCTAATTATAGTACAGTACTGAAGGGCCCCCACCAAGCTCCTATAGACAAGAGGCTGAGGCAAGCATTTTCCATCTGTTTGAGAGAGCACTTGAGAACTGATCATAGGGGTAGGGGCTAGTTTGGCATTCTCCAAGCCTAGTCGATGAAGCAAATCATATATGTACTTGGTTTGAGAGAGATGCAAATGGTGAGAGGTTCTAAAGGTCTCAATACCTAAGAAATAGTGCAGAGAACCCAAGTCCTTCAAAGAAAAGACAGTGTTAAGAGAAGTTACCAGTGCCTTAATGAGAGAGGCACTAGAACCAGTGATGATAATATCATCAACATATACCAGAAGGTAAATTATCACTGATGCTGAGGTAAAGACAAACAAAGAATTATCTGAAATAGTGCATTTGAACCCCCAAGCAAGCAATCTGAGCTTAAGTTTGGTAAACCAAGCTCTAGGAGCTTATTTGAGGCCATATAAAACGTTCTTCAATGTGCACACATATTGAGGCACAGAAGAATCCTCAAAACCAGGTGGCTCCTTCATGAACACTTCCTCATGTAGGTCACCATTCAAGAATTCATTATTAACATCCAATTCTTGCAAAGGCCAGTTATTAACAAAACAATGGTGAGAACTGTGCGAATGGTTGTTGGTTTAACCACTAGACTAAAGGTCTCAAAGAAATCAATACCATACGTCTGAGTGAAACCTTGAGCCACTAACCTAGCTTTATACCTCTCCACAGAGCCATCCATGGAAGGTGAAACCCTAGATTTAAATCAGTATATATAGCAACCTAAGAAGGGGAGGGAGGGGACTCGGTCTTTTGGACACTCAGAGGCATGATTCAGAGCCATAGGTAGCAGCCCAACAAAAGAGAGCAAGATGGAAGATCAATCCATTGAAAGAACTTCATGAGAATGAGTTTTTCTGATTCTATCTTGTCTTCTCTATATTATTTTGATTTAGATTTTATCATGAGCTAATTTGTAATGGTTTAGATGGGATGAACCCGAGAACTGCATCTGCACTATTTTTCCTTTGATTTAATGTGAATATACCTTCCATTCCTTGGAATTGTCTATGATTATTATTTGTGTTGAGTTGATGAAGCTAGCCATTTGATTTAACACCAGATTTCAGTTTATAGATTGAGAAATTGTAAATTGAACAAGATCACTTGTAGGCAATGGGATTTGCTTGGAATCACTAGAGATAGGGTTCACATAAGTCTTCTGATTTAAGTTAAAGTACTAAGGGAATTCACAAAACACGAACTAATGCATTCTTGGGGGTTTTAATTAGGAAGAGATTTCAGTCAATCAACCTAGGAATAGATGTCTTATTGCTTGAGAAAGATTAAGGCATAATTCAAGAATTTCCATCAGTCTAAGTAAAGATTGGTGACCATTGAGTTAAAGATGAAAGTGCAATGTTAGATTCTAGGGAGAATCCTATCTAGACCTGTCATTTCCAAATGATAAATCTATCAAATTCTTTGTTATTATTTTCTTGTCTTGTTTATATTAGTTTAGATTAAGTAGTTCATTCATTAAACCACGATTCTGAGATTAGATAATAGAAAAAGGATTATTACTAATAGCTATAGTTCCTCGTGGGAATGATATCCTTACTCGATTAAGCTATTCTACGAAGCGATATGTACACTTGCCTAGAGTGTTTGTAGTATTGATTTTAATTGAATACACTAAAACAAACCTCAAGTTTTTGGCGCTGTTGCCGGGGAACTATAATTTTAGGAACGTTTAATTTCTATTACTCTAATCATTTTATTTTCTGTAAATAAATTCTGGTTAGCCTTGAACCCTGTTTTTATCTTTGTTTGTGGTTAATCTTTGCAGCAGCTAGTCTTACTGGTGTATGACATGAAGTAGCAACCAACAGCTTAGTGAGTTGAATGCAGAGATTGAACGCACATTGGTGAGAAAATTAAGGAACAATGCTATCCTACTACAAGGTCAAATATCTGAGCCTATGGCTGAACGAGAACCTACCATGGTTGAGCAAGACCAGAACAAAAAAAGAACTACAGCAGAATACTCCTATGCAGAGCTACACTAGCAGCGTCCTCCATGAGCATATGCTGCAAACAAGTTGGTGGAGCCCAGAACCAGTCCGCCATGAAGCCATCCGAATGCGCATCCCTTGTAAGCATATCCGCACACCTATTACCTTCTCTATAAACGTGTCTGACCACCAGAACCTAGCTCCACTGCATCATGTCTCTAACTTCTTGAATGAGAGGAAAGCAGGGATGAAACCTATTATGACAGTGATGCAAAAGATGAATGCTACACTGCGAGTCACACTCAACTACCACTTTTCGAGCACCCAAATCCCAGGCCATCCGAGTCCCATAAACTAGCCCCCTGATAACACATCATTTTATACTATTTTTTTCCCTTATAGTTAGTCTTTTAGTGTGTGTTTCTAGTGATTTTTATGGCTTTTAGACATGTTTTGTAGATCTGGACTTGTTGGTGCTTGTAGATTTTAATTGCTTAACTGTTAAATTCTGGCACTGCTTACTTTTTTCATCATATCTTTTGCTACAGATGTCCGATTGATGTGATTCTAGTTTCGTGGGAAAGCTGACAGAAAATCCCACATTTCATATGAATAATCCAGAAGCTGATTCTCACGTCTGGACAACTGAAATTAGCGTGCAAGCAGTCCATATTTTCTGCTCTGCCCAGCATTGACTGATTCCTTTCCTTAGGGCTGCCTATTGGACCAGAGCATGTTTATTTAGGCCAACATCTGCTTTTTGGGCCAGCACACATGACACTAGGGCTTGATCATGTTTTCACCATTAATAATTTAGGAAACTAGGTTTATTTTGTAATTAGGAAACCATTAGGAAACCTAAAGGAGGCAGCCAGCTAGTATATATTCTCAAGTTGTTGAGGCAAAACATACACAACCAGAGAGATACGAAATTCCTTGAGCTGCTGCTGCCTCCTATTTTCTGAGTTCGTTTTTCTACTTTTGCCTTATGTTTAAGCCTTCAATGGAGGGCTAAGTTCGTTTGTAATCAATTCAAGAGGAGCCAAACTTGACAATCCAGAGTTCCTGTACTTCAACCAGGTTTGATTTAATTTAATTTGAATTACTGCTTCTCCCCTTCTTCATGTGATTCAATGGTACTTTGATTCCATGAGTTGTATGAATTTAAATCGGTTGATTAGATTCATAACAGTAATCAGATTGATAATCATACTTTAAAGGTCTTTAATATATGGTTAACTTGGATAATTCGGTTATTAAATTAATCTGGATTTAGTGATATAGAGCGGTTGCCTAGAGTCTTAATTCCATGATTAATTGAATCCTGATTGGTAAATCAGTAGAAATTCTAAGTGTTATTATTAGGGGTTCCAGGTAACACTTAACCAAGAATTAAATCAGATCTAGTTTATCTTTAGTGAACAAGGATGGATTAAGGTTTGGTTGCCTGCTTGAGTTGATTGTGTTTTCTCTTATTTGATAAATTCAGTTTATTGTTTCCTTAATTCTTAATATATTGCATTCAACACAAACCCCCCTTATTCTGTTCTTGCTTAAGTTCTTAAAAGATTAGTTGTTCTGGTGAATCCTTGGGAGACGACACTGGTTGCATCCTATACTACAATTTAGTTGCAATTAGTAGTTTAATTTTGTACGGTTCGGCACCCGTCAAAATTTTGGCGACGTTGCCGGGGATTTCACCTAACAAATTAATCTTCTTAGAACTCTTTTATTACTATTTTGCTTGCTTACTGTTATTGTTTCTAGCAATTGTTCTTCCTAAGTTTTCCCCTTGTTCTACTTGCTTTCCTATTTTGTTTTCCTTATTTGTTTAGGTTGTCTTTCTCTGTTTAGTGTTTCTGTTTCTGTCTTGTTTTTGATTCTGACCAACTGGGATTAAGCTGCAAATTAGTGGACAGAGAAATTGCTTTGTGAGAAGCACTGTGAGCTGAACTTTGTGCTATTATTGCCCTTGTTTTGTCTCCTTTGCCGTTATTCTGTCTCCTTTGCTATCTTAGTTCACTTTTTGGTAAAATTTCTATATTGTGTAAGGTCTGTGATTATTGATTTTCTTCCTGTTTTGTTTGCCTTACTGTTTTAGGTTCCCATTGTGTGAATTCTTGTGCCTATTCCCAAATTTTTCCTTGTTTCCCTAGCGTTTTGGCTTGAAATTGCAATTTTACGGGTCAAAATTCTGTACGGATTTTTGTGCTCTGATTGAGCTGAAAATTGGTCAGTTGAAGGAAAACGGTGTGAGAAATATAGCTCAATGCTATAGCATTGAGTACCACCCTATCTCGGCCAAATTCCATCGTTTGAACCCCTTTTTCAATTTTTTAAGATTTTTTATTTGATTTTTGAGTTTCATTTTCATCAATATTTCATGTTGTGGTGGTAGAAAAATTTTTAAAAATGTTTTGTTGGGTTAATTAGTATTATTTTGGTGTCTTTTTGCATTTATCTAGTGCATTTAGTGTGTTGTGGTTTTTGCACTTTTCTTTCATTGATTCACTGTTTTACTGTTTTTGTGTGTTCTAGTGTGTTTTAGAGTGTTGTTATCTTTTGATTTTCATAGTGTATGATTCGGTCCTCTCAATTTGAACTACTTGAAGGTGATTCTGAAATAGAGAGAACCTTCCACACACTTGCTAGGGCACGTAGAACTCCTAATCATATAGAGCATAATATGGCTGCCAATGACATTAATCCTGAGGTTGATCTTGCCGCTAATAATGGGGCTGGAAATAATGACATGTATGCTAGGGCTAGGACACTTAAGGAGTTGGCTGCCCCTGATGATAATTACCAACCTTTGTGTATTCAATATCCTGATGCTAATTTCGAATTAAAGTATGGATTAATACACTTGCTTCCAAAGTTTCATGGACTTGCAGGTGAAGATCCTCACAAGCATTTGAAGGAATTTCACATAGTGTGTTCTACCATGAAGCCTCAGTCAATTGAAGAGGAGCACATCAAGCTTAGGGCTTTTCCCTTTTCATTAGATGGAGCAGCAAAGGATTGGCTATACTTGCAGCCATCCATCATCACATGCTGGAATGACTTGAAGAGGTGCTTTCTTGAAAGATTCTTCCCTGTCTCAAGAGCTGCTGCCATCCGAAAAGAAATATGTGGCATAAGGCAAAACAGTGGAGAGACACTACATGAGTATTGGGAGATATTCAAGAAACTATGTGGAAGCTGCCCCATCATCAAATCAGTGACCAGTTGCTCATCCAGTATTTCTACGAAGGACTTCTTCCTATGGATCGAGGCTATGTGGATGCTGCTTCTGGAGGTGCCTTAGTGGACAAGACCCCTGCAGCTACAAGAGATTTAATATCCAAAATGTCAGACAATGCACAACAATTTGGCACAAGGATGATCACCTCAGCTAGAGGAGTAAATGGGGTGCAGATGGCAGATCAACAGAGGGTGGAGACTCTTTTGGAGGAACTGACCTCCTTGGTTAGACAGCTAGCAATGGCGCACACACCGGTTCAAGCTCATGCCAAGCTATGTGGAATTTGTTCCCTGTCTAGTCATCCAACAGATCAGTGCCCTACTCTGCAAGATAACACTGAAGTAGTGGCTGGAGTCTTTCCTGGCAGACCTTACCAGCAGCCCAGATATGACCCCCACTCCTCCACCTACAACCCTGGTTGGAGAGATCACCCTAATTTAAGGTATGGAGGAAATTCTGGCCAACCTTACCAACAGCAGCAACAACAAACGTACCAGCCACAACAGCCTAGGTACAATGCAAGTTCAAGCAACCAGCAGTACCAAGCACCAATGAAGCAGCCTATGCAACAAGCTAACAAGCCAGAACCGAGCCTGGAAGACTTAGTGAAGCAATTGGCAAGCAGCAACATCCAATTCCAACAGAGGACTGAAACTATCATTCAGAGCTTGGAGACTCAGATAGGTCAACTTGCAAGCACCATTAGTGAGATGAAGTCTCAAGGTTCTGGCAGTTTACCTTCTCAGACAGTCACCAATCCAAGAGGCAATGTGAGTGCCATAACCCTGCGCAGTGGTAAAGAAGTGAGTGCTCCAGAACCTAGCTTACCTTCTACGGTTCAAAATTTTGTTCAAGAAAAAAATTCAGACCCTGCAGCCCCTAAAGCTATTCCAAAACAACAGCCAATCCACCTTCAAGATTAGGCAGAGAGCTCTACCCCCAGTATTCCTCTCCCTTTTCTAAACAGAATTACACAGTCCAAGAAAATTGCTGAGCATGAGCTAGATAAAGAGATCATGGATACTTTCAGGAAGGTAGAAGTCAATATACCTCTCCTTGAAGCAATTAAACAGATTCCCAAGTATGCAAGGTTTCTGAAGGATTTGTGTACCCACAAGAGAAGACTGAAGGGCAATGAGAAAGTGAGCATGAGCATAAACGTGTCAGCAATGATCCAGCCTAACCTACCATCAAAGTGCATTGATCCTGGAACTTTCACAATTCCCTGCACTATTGGAGACAAGCAGTTTACAAATGCCATGCTAGATCTGGGTGCTTCAATCAACGTGATGCCCAAGTCCATCTATTCATCACTGCAGATTGGAGAACTCAAGCCCACTGGAGTAGTCATTCAGCTTGCTAATAGAAGCACAGCCTATCCTGCAGGCCTTCTTGAGGATGTTTTGGTTAGGGTAAATGATTTAATATTTCCAGCAGATTTTTATGTGTTAAATATGGAGGATGAGTCTACATCTAGACATGCCCCTTTGATCTTAGGTAGACCCTTCCTTAAAACTGCTAAGACCATAATTGATATGCATGCTGGTACCTTTTCCATGGAATTTGGTGACACTGTAATTCGTTTTAATTTAAGTGATGCCATGAAACACCCTCTAGAAGAGCATTCAGTGTTCCAAATAGATGTCATAGACCTACTAGTTGATGATGTGTATGCTAAATTGGTAGCTGAATTTCCTGATACAGTAGCCTTGCTAGATACTTTAGAGTGCCCTGCATGTACTAATTGTGATTGGAGTTGTGCTACCTGTTCTGAAATTTTTGTATATATGGGATATGATGAGACTGTTTTGGAGCATAGTGCAGAGCTTGTAAGTGTTTCTGAGCTTCACACAACAGACTTGGTTTCTCCAACCAAGCTAGTTCCCTCTGTGCAACAACCACCTATTCTTGAGCTAAAACTGTTACCTGACCATCTCAAGTATGCTTTCCTAGAAGCAGAAGAAAAGCTGCATGTCATCATAGCCAACAATCTGTAACCTGAACAAGAAGAGAGGTTGTTGCAGATTCTGAAGCAGTGGAAGACAGCCATTGGATGGACACTTGCAGATATTCCTGGCATTAACCCTTCCACCTGCATGCATAGGATTTTATTAGAGGAAGAAGCTAAACCAGTGAGGCAGCCCCAAAGGTGACTTAACCCGTTGATTCTGGATATGGTCAAGAAAGAAGTGAGCAAGCTGTTGTCAGCCGGCATTATCTACCCCATCTCAGATAGCAAATGGGTGAGTCCAGTTCAAGTGGTTCCAAAGAAAAGTGGCATAACTGTGGTAGCCAATGAGAAGAACGAGTTGATCCCCACCAGAGTGCAGAACAGCTGGCGCGTCTGCATCGATTATAGAAGACTCAACCAGGCAACAAGGAAGGATCACTTCCCTCTACCCTCTATTGATCAGATGTTAGAGAGACTGGCAGGGAAGTCCCATTACTGCTTCCTGGATGGCTTCTCAGGCTATTTCTAGATTCACATAGCCCCAGAGGATCAGGAGAAGACGACTTTCACCTGTCCATTCGGCACATTTGCATATAGGAGGATGTCCTTCGGCCTGTGTAATGCCCCTGGTACATTCCAGCGGTGTATGGTGAGCATATTTTCTAATTTTTTAGAACACTGCATGGAGGTATTCATGGATGACTTTACTGTATATGGCTCCTCTTTTGATGCATGTTTAGATAGCCTTGCTAGGGTACTTGATAGATGCATTGAGACTAACCTTGTTCTTAATTTTGAGAAATGTCACTTCATGGTCGAACAAGGCATAGTTTTAGGGCATGTAATTTCTAGCAAAGGCATTGAAGTAGATAAGGCTAAGATAGATGTTATTGCCTCCTTACCCTACCCCACTTGTGTGCGGGAAGTGCGTTCCTTTCTTGGTCATGCAGGGTTTTACAGGCGATTCATCCAGGACTTCAGCAAGATTGCCTTGCCATTGTCTAAGCTTCTCCAGAAAGAAGTGGATTTCGACTTTGATAAGCAGTGCAGAGTAGCCTTTGATCAGCTGAAGCAAAGCCTTACCTCCCCTCCCATCATGCAGCCACCTAACTGGGAGTTTCCCTTTGAGCTTATGTGCGATGCATCAAACTTTGCAGTAGGCGTTGTTCTTGCACAGCGAGTGGACAAGTTGTCCCACGTGATTTATTATGTCTCTCGCACTTTGGATGCTGCCCAAGCAAATTACACCACTACTGAGAAAGAGCTCCTTGCAATTGTGTTTGCTTTAGATAAATTCCGTTCATATTTGCTTAATTCTAAAGTCATTGCTTTCTCTGATCATGCAGCTTTAAAGTACTTGCTCAAGAAGCCGGATGCGAAGCCTAGGCTCATTAGGTGGATGCTGCTCTTGCAAGAATTCGACCTTGAGATCAGAGACAAGAGTGAAGCTGAGAACTTGGTAGCAGATCACCTGAGTCAGATACCACTGACTTTGGACAACCTTCCCATCAAAGAAACCTTCCCGGATGAGTAGCTTTATCAGCTGCAAGGTACAGATCCTTGGTATGCTGACTTGGTAAACTACTTAGTTGCTCCTGAGTTACCTGCTTATTTTAAGAAGCATCAAGTAGATAAGCTTAAAAGTGAATCCAAACATTATTTGTGGAATGACTCCTACTTGTGGAGACTATGTAGTGACCAAGTAATTAGGAGGTGTGTGCCTGGACATGAGTCTGAGTCTGTGTTACAGTTCTGTCATACTTCTGCATGTGGTGGTCATTTTGGACCTCAGCGCACTGCTCGTAAAGTTTTAGATTCTGGACTCTATTGGCCTACCCTATTTCATGATGCGTACATCTTTTGTAAGAATTGTGCCCAATGCCAACGGACAGGTAATATTTCCTGTAGGAATGAGATGCCTCAACAGCCTTTGCTGTTTTGTAAGATATTTGATGTTTGGGGGTATCAATTTCATGGGTCATTTCCCTACTTCTTTTGGTTTTCTGTATATTCTTTTAGCTGTGGACTATGTTTCTAAATGGGTAGAGGCCAAGGCCACCCGGACTGATGATTCTTGTGTTGTCTTCGATTTTGTCAAGACTCACATTTTCTGCAGGTTCGGCGTTCCAAGAGCCATCATCAGTGACCAAAGTTCTCACTTCTGCAATAGGCACATGGCTGCTTTGTTGAGAAAGTATGGTGTGGTGCACAAGGTGTCAACCCTTTACCATCCACAGACCAATGGGCAAGCAGAGGTGTCAAATAGGGAGATCAAGCAAATTTTAGAGAAGACTGTCCAGCCCAACAGAAAGGACTGGGGCATGCGTTTGGATGATGCATTGTGGGCCTATCGGACTGCCTACAAGACCCCTATAGGCATGTCCTCTTACAGGATAGTCTTTGGCAAGGCATGTCACCTTCCAGTAGAGATCGAGCATAAGGCGTATTGGGCTGTGAAGCAGTGTAATCTTGATTTAGCCCAAGCCGGATCACAGAGGAAACTCCACCTGCAGGAACTTGATGAAATCCGGTTGGCAGCTTATGAGAATTCCAGAATCTACAAAGAAAAGACCAAGGCTGTCCATGACAAGATGTTGGTGAGAAAAGAGTTCTACATTGGTCAGAAAGTGCTACTCTACAACTCTCGTCTCAAGCTAATGCCCGGCAAGCTTCGTTCTCGATGGATGGGTCCTTTTTTGGTGACTCATGTCTTTCCTTATAGTGCAATTGTGATCAAGAATGAGGCAACCAACCAGACCTTCCCAGTGAACGGACATCAGTTGAAACCTTTCTATGAGGGTTTTCAAGAGCAAGTGGTGGAGGAGGTGCACTTGTCTGCTGCCCTTTATGAGACTTAAACCCACAGGCTATTTTCTTTCCCTTTCTCTTTTATTTTTAGTGCCTTGCTTGCTTTTACTGTTTGCTTTGTGCTTTGCATTGAGGACACTGCAAAAATTTAAGTGTGGGGGAGGGATTAGCTTGTTGTGTGTGTTTTTATGCTTTCTGTTTTCCTATTTTACTTTACTTGCTATTTTTACTGTTTTCTATTTTCAGTTTAGATTTTTAGTATTATGTTTTCTGTTTTAGGTTTAATTTTCTGTTTTATGTGTTTTTAAATTTTTCTAGTTCTTTCCAATTAATTTAAGAGTTGTGAAGAGAATAGTTTGAAGCAATTTTGATTCTAAAGTGCTACAACATGAGTGGACAATTATCTTGCTTCTTAGATTTAAGTGATATGGCAACAAAATTTGATTTGGATGAGTTGATTCTTGGTAGTCTTATAAGCTGTGAGGATTTGAGCCATATGTCATGATTCTTTCTTGTGTGTTTTCATCTATCAATTTGATACTCTAGAACTTGTTTTGTTTCTTAGTTGAGATTACATTTGCACATGCATGCATAAAAGTGATTAAGGTATTCCTTTTTTTGGGAAGCTACTAGACCAAATAGCTAACCTTGATTTTATCCTTTGATTACCCCTTTTTGAGCCTAATGATCCTTTCTTTCATATGTAGCTCATTGCAAGCCTAAGTGTAAAACTATGTCCTACCCAACCCTTAGGAATTGCAGAGCATTGCATTGAATAAAAAGGGAGTAAATTCTTACAAAAACAAAGCATCAAGTTGTGGCTGATTGGTTGTGGCTGAAATTGTTAAGTGTTATGTTTAAAAAAAAAAAAAAAAAAAATACAGCAGCAACAAAAGAATAAAGTTGTTTTGGGAAAAAAAAAAAAAAATGAGTTGAAGCCCAAAGTCAAGATGCATAAAGTACTTGAAATTCTCCATAATTAGATGCTCTTTGTGATTCCTTGGGTGCTTTAGCCATTTTTCCATATTATTGACATCCTTTTACCTTTCCCCATTACAACCCTTTAAAAGTCCTTTTGATTTGTGTTATGCATGTGACATAGGTAGTGGAGATTGAGAAAGTGAACAAGCTTATGGTAGTGTGATTTTGATAGGATGATGGGAGAGAAATACTTACCTTAGACACTTGAGAGAATTGAGAGCATTTATTTATCTTGTGAGAGGCTATCTACTTTGACTCATTCCTATTAAATAAAATTGCCATGTTTTTTTGTTCTTTAGTTGTCAAGAGATATTGTTCCATGAGTGTTGCTATTCTTTAAGTTCGAATTGTTTTCTTACCTTAATCTTTGCATTCTTGATTTGATTGGAGAGCTGTTTTTCTTATTCTAGTTAGTTTGTTTCTTGTGATTTTGCCCAGGAGTGCAAAAAGCTAAGTGTGGGGGAATTTGATAACACATTATTTTATACTATTTGTTTCTCTTATACTTAGTCTTTTAGTGTGTGTTTCTAGTGATTTTTATGGCTTTTAGACATGTTTTGTAGATTTGGACTTGTTGGTGCTTGTAGATTTTAATTGCTTAACTGTTAAATTCTGGCACTGCTTACGTTTTTCACCATATCTTTTGCTATAGATGTCCGATTGATGTGATTCCAGTTTCGTTGGAAAGCTGACAGAAAATTCCACATTTCATATGAAGAGCCCAGAAGCTGATTCTCGCGTCTGGACAACTGAAATTCGCGTGCAAGCAGTCCAGATTTTCTGCTCCGCCCAGCACTCCGCCCAGCATTGACTGATTCCTTTCCTTAGGGCTGCCTATTGGACCAGAGCATGTTTATTTGGGCCAACATCTCTTTTTGGGCCAGCACACATGACACTAGGGCTTGATCATGTTTTTACCATTAATAATTTAGGAAACTAGGTTTATTTTGTAATTAGGAAACCATTAGGAAACCTAGAGGAGGCAGCCAGCTAGTATATATTCTCAAGTTGTTGAGGCAAATATACACAATCAGAAGAGATACGAAATTCCTTGAGCTGCTGCTGCCTCCTTTGCTTAGTTCGTTTTTCCCCTTTGCTTTGTGTTCAAGTCTTCCATGGAAGGCTAAGTTCGTTTGTAATCAATTCAAGAGGAGCCAAACTTGACAATCCAGAGTTCCTGTGCTTCAACCGGGTTTGATTTAATTTAATTTGAATTACTGCTTCTCCCCTTCTTCATGTGATTGAATGGTACTTTGATTCCATGAGTTGTATGAATTTAAATCGGTTGATTAGATTCATAACAGTAATCAGATTGATAATCATACTTTAAAGGTCTTTAATATATGGTTAACTTGGATAATTCGGTTATTAAATTAATCTAGATTTAGTGATATAGAGCGGTTGCCTAGAGTCTTAATTCCATGATTAATTGAATCCTGATTAGTAAATCAGTAAGAATTCTAAGTGTTATTGTTAGGGGTTCCAGGTAACACTTAACCAAGAATTAAATCAGATCTAGTTTATCTTTAGTGAACAAGGATGGATTAAGGTTTGGTTGCCTGCTTGAGTTGATTGTGTTTTCTCTTATTTGATAAATTCAGTTTACTGTTTCCTTAATTCTTAATATATTGCATTCAACACAAACCTTGCAATTAGTAGTTTAATTTTGTACGGTTCGGCACCCGTCACCCCCATAACTCAGCTTTTGTAATAGAACCGTGACCCAAGTTGCATTAAACCTTGCAATAAACGAGCCCGAGGCATCACGATCTAAACCTCCACACGCTGCATGCTGAGAAGCAACAATCAGAGAGCCATCTGTGTTAACTTTGACCCAACCATCATCAGGGAATTGCCAAGAAATAAGAGAGTGAACATTGGGATTCCCATGCAACCTATGCTTGCCACCTTCCAAGAAGCAACTAAGCTCCTTAAACCTGCCCATCACTTGGACTACCAGATCCTGACCCTTATGAGCACCACCGTCAAATCAGAATGCATTTCGAGAATGCCAAACCGCATGCAAAGCAATTCCAAATAGTTTATCCCATTCATTAGAGATATTACCAACAAGCCAACCCTTTCCATCAAGTGCAAGGAAGGTGTCCCACACCCTTTGTTTAACCAGACGTAGCCAAAGAGGGAGAATCTTATCACAGTCCTTAAGAGCATACATTATAGTCTTGGCTTCCTTACCACATCGAGAACACACAAAATCAATAGCCAAGTGACATTGAAATCTAGTACTATTAGTGAGAATACTGCCATGAAAAATCAACCAGAAGAGAGTCTTAATCCTTTGGGGTTCCTCCCATTTCCAAATTTTTTTAAGGAGAGAAGAGGAATTTCTTAAAACATCACCAGTCAAGCAACCATATGCAAATTTAATGGAAAAATCCTCATCATGGGAATGATCCCACACAACCAAATCCTCATCATTTTGAACACTAAGGGATTTTATAATTGCAATACAATCACAGACATCACTAGGCAGCAAAGCAGGGAGCTTTTGCCAGTCCTAAGTGCCTTTAAGAGTGATAAATTGGTCCACTGTATCCTCTTTGGCATTATGGTCTAGCTGCGAACAAGTCAAGCTATGAAGCGGGGGAAGTCCATGAATCCACTTATCATACCAGAAGTTAATCTGCTGACCATTGCCTAAACGCCACAAAAGATGCTCCTCCAACTTTGGCCAAGCCTTACAGACCCCTTTCCAAAGATTAGAACTGGGATTCCTAGCCTGGATGGTAGGGAGTAAATCAGAGCCACACTTGTCCTTACTACGAAGAACTCAAACACACAAATCATCACGCTTATTTATCAAACCCCAACCTACTTTCATCATAAAGGCTGTGTTGACATGCTTGGAATGCCTCAAACCCAGCCCCCCATGATCTTTCATACAACAAAATGTATCCCATTTAATAAGGTGGATCTTTCTATGCTCCTGTGAGGATCCCTAGAGAAAACCTCTATTTAATTTGTCAATTTCCTCACAAGTACTGGAAGAAAGACAAGAGGTCTGCATAGCATAAACGGGAATGGCTGAGATAACCAACTGGGAGAGGGTAAGCCTACCTACAAAAGAGAGGGATTTAGCTTTCCAACTACTTAGCCTGCTCATGACCTTCTCTGTAATATAGCTAAAAGAAACCTTATTGCTTCGCTTATGGATCAAAGGAACCCCTAAGTACTTCCCCAAGTCACTAGTAACACATAAGCCCAACTTACTAGCAATTTCTTGCCCCCTCTGATAATTGACATGCTTGGAAAAACAAACCTTACTTTTCTCAAGACTAACTTTTTGCTCAGAACTATCGCAAAAGACCTTAAGACAGCGATTAATAACCTCAGCTTGTTCTAAGAAAGCTTCCCCAAAGAGAAATAAATCATCAGCAAACATAAGATGAATCAGAGGAGGCTCGTTTCGATTAAGAGAAAGTGGTTTCCAAAACCCCCTAGTAACTGTAGAATTAATTAAATGAGATAGGTGCTCAATGCAAAGCACAAAGAGGTAAGGAGAAAGGGGATCACCTTGAACAATACCCCGAGAAGGAAAAAAATCCTCCGTAGTAGCACCTCCCCAAATCACATTCATGGAAGCTGTAGAGATGCAATACCAAATGAGATTAATAATGTCAATGTCGAGACCCAAATCCTACAAAGTTTCTCTGATAAAATCCCATCTAATTCTATTATAAGGTTTCTCAAGGTCAATTTTGATAGCCATAAAGCCTTTCTTTCCCTTCCAAAACCGTATACTATGAACAACCTCTTGCGCAATAACAACATTATCTGAACCCTGACGCCTGAAATAGAGCTGCACTAATTTGGGGAAACAATATAGCGCATGACTTTCGATAATCTAGTAGCAATAACTTTAACAATCACTTTATAAGCCACATTATACAAACTTATAGGTCGGAACTGTTTGATATACTCAAGATTATCCACTTTAGGAATAAGAGTAATCAAAGTATTATTAATGGCCTTAATTTTCTAAGGATCTTTAAAAACCTGTTGAACAAGAGAACATAACGAAGGGCTAACTATCTCCCATTGGCTTTGAAAAAATATGGCATGAAGCCCATCAGGGCCTGGAGCTTTCAAACCACCCATACTGAAAAGCGAAGACCTAACTTCTTCAAAGGTAACCATAGCTTGCAAATTTGTTAAGTCTCTTTCTATAATTTGGGGAAAACAACCTGAAATTAAGAAAAGGAGTGAATAACCCATCATCTTGATACAAATTCTTGAGAGGTAGCCAACACACGGAGTTCTCCTTCATCATGAACTCAAACTCCCTCATCATTTTGTAGCGCTGCTATTTTATTTTTGTGATGTCTCATAATAGTGATATCATGGAAATATTTGGTATTTTTATCACCAAAATTAATCCACTTGCACCGAGACTTTTGAGCCCAAAGTAACTCTTCCTCTCTAAGAACTGTTTCATAATCCCTCCAAAGTGTAGCTTGTAAATTCTCAAGGAATAAATTAAGACCCATACTGAGCTTGCTGTAAATACCTTGTAGGCGACTATGCAACCGCTGTTTTCTCCGAGCTATATTCCTAAAGACTTCAAAATTCCACTTCTTAACAGTAATAGTAAAATTCTCAATATTAATACCCCAACTGTTCTCAGTTCCCCAGGCCTGTTTAACCAAACCACCAAAGCTTTCATGGAGTAGCCAAGACACAATGAACTTGAAAGGCCTATTACCTCGATGACCTTCCTTATTACTATCAAACCGAACCCATAAGGGATTATGATCTGAC
This sequence comes from Cercis canadensis, assembly GCA_003255065.1. Taxonomy (NCBI): domain Eukaryota; kingdom Viridiplantae; phylum Streptophyta; class Magnoliopsida; order Fabales; family Fabaceae; genus Cercis; species Cercis canadensis. The sequence goes on from QAOA01001298.1 coordinate 23,388, forward strand.
TTAAAATGAGGAAGATGAACAACAACCACTTCTTCAAAAGCAAGCTGCCACTCCATGTTATAGAGTACTCTATCTAGCCTTTCCTTGACACCACTTCTTTGCCAAGTAAAATTAGCTCCCTGAAAACCACCATCAACTAAATTACAATCATGAATACATTCCCGAAATGCTTGACAACTACCAAGTCAAACCTTAGCGCCCCTTCGCTTATCTGAAGGATGAAGAAAAGAGTTAAAATCCCCCGCGACACACCACAGCCCAGAAATCATCTCTTTGATAGACCAAAGTTCATGCCAAAGCTCCTTCCTCAAAGTTGGGATCGAGCTACCATAAACTATTGTCAACAACCAAGGATTTTCAGTATTGAAGCGAACCCGCATGTGCACCAGCGGCTTATGAGAATGAAGCAGAGACCTTCCAAACTGCAGAATCCCAAATACACCAATTACCTCTTGAGAAGCCACTAGCTTCAACCTAAAACATGGAATCCATCCCTGAATTTTTAATGAAGGAATCAACCCTCTTCCCACTGATATGGGTTTCTAACAGGGCGACAAAAAAAAGACGATAGATGTGAACCAAATCCTTGAAGAGACCCAAGAACCCAGCATTTCCAGCACCTCTACAGTTCCACACTAGCATGTTAGGGTTTAAATCCATAAGATAATAATGGGAAAAAAAAAAAGAGAACCAAATCAGTTACATCTAGTAACATTAAACGATTTTATCACCTGAAGATGAAGCAAAAAAGTTATTCTATGTGCGTAGCTCATAACGAGTAGATTTATTATCCAAACCAGGCTCTACCTTACCAGTACCATAGCTAAGTCTTGAGTGCAACTTTGGATCCGGAGGTTTAGGATGAACTACTTCACGATTTCTTCCTTCCTCCAAATTTGTGTACTTAAAAGAGGTGGGGGCAACCGGAAGTTCTTCCGCGACAAGTCGATCGTAAACATGCATTATGTCTTCCTTCGTAACAAGAATTAAAGTTCTTAAAATAGCTCTATACTCAGGGTCATTAACTTCTAATTGCTTCTCAAGCTAAGAGTTATTCATAATCTGCTTACCAGTGCTACCAAGCTGATTCTCTTTATCTAAACCAATAGTTTTATTTATACCAACAACCTTTGCTTTAACCACCCTAGATGAGTTCTTCTTGTTATGGTGCACAACTAAATTTAGCTTGCTTTGATTATTCGGCCTAGACAACTTACTTGGCCCAGTACGGTTATTGAGAGACAGTTGAGATGTGAGAAGTGCTTTCCCTGCATGGTCAGATGTAGTCAACGAAGTTGGCTTATCACTCTAACCCACCTGATCAAGAATATTTTCTGAATTCTCTATATTGGTTGGTTGAACCTCAGGGTTATAAATTAAAATATCAAAGTGGGACCCACATAAACCTATTTCCTTATCAAAACTCGATAATGTAGGAGTACCTTGCTAAAGATCCTTCTCTATCACCTTATCACTGGTTTTAAAAGCCGCTAATTTGTGGCGTTGAGGTCTCTGAACCAGCATCTACTTCCGAAAATAGTTGGGACTCCCCTCTTTACTGCCTTGAAAATTGGTATGTGCTCTATCACTGGGATTCTTCGACATTGCAGGGATCATGGGTATATCCCCCCCACTAGCAGGAGCCGGAGCCTAAACATTCACAGCAACCCCTCCTGGAACCTCTAAAGGATGGAAAACCATGCAAGAGTCGCTACAGTGGCCATATTTGCCACACTTAAAGCAAACTAAGTGAAGACCTTCGTACTTAATGGAAATTTCTCTGCCATATTATAGAAACTTAGGAACTAAACTGTGTCTTAAATCAATCTCAACACAAATCCTAGCAAACTTCTCCCGAGTGATTTGTGAAGTGAGGTTATCAACATGCAAAGTAGTACCCAGTAGAGAACCTATAAGCCACAAGAACTTATCATTGTAGAACTCAATAGGTAGCCCAGGAATACGGATCCAAACCGCTACTCATTTAACCTGCATGTCAGAAGGATCAAACAAAGGACGCCATCGGTGAACTATCAAGTAATGGTCCGCTATTAACCAAGGACCTTCAGTAAGAGCAAAACACTAATAACTTTGGTTTGAAAAGGTCACAAGAAAGTGATCCTCATTAAGGTCTACCACCTTGAGTGTACCATCTCTCTCCCACATATTTTGTAGTCTATTTGTTATCATCTGAATCCCTATTCTTTTCCCTAAAAAATGAACAATCAATGATTGTCTCCAAGGCCTACAATAATCCTCATGTTCCTTCGGCATCACCTCTATCAAAGGGCACAGGTTAAAAGGAATATCCTCCCTGATTGATACGTTATCATCCTCGCTCCCATACAAGAGACTCTCCTCTGCATCCCTTGTATTCCATGGTGAAGCTACTCCTCTCTTACTGCTATGTGGATCCAACAACCTATCCTTATACGAGATGGAAGCACCCTTTGGACTTTTCTCCAAAGACTCATCATTTTCAAGAACCATTAGTGTGCCTAGGACAGCCTCTGAATTGCTCACAGCTTGGTGCACCAGCGAGGACTCATTCACAGCGTCCATATGATTCAACTCTTCATTAAAAACCTCACCATCCTCTAGCACCCTATCCTCTATATTAGATTCTTGACACAAGGAAGATGCTTTTTTTAACTTTTTTACATGACCTCGCCCTCAGATCCTCCTCCTCCAAAGACAGCGAAGAAGGAAGGTTACCCAACGCTCTCTCAACACCTGACGCACTCATTCTCTGAAAAGTAGGAAAAAGATATTATGGAGAGGTATGTTGCGGATTAAGAGAATCATAAACAAAGATAAAAGGTATTATACATCGATAAAGTTAGATGATTAGTTTTATGAACCCACGATATTAAAATTTTCAAAAGAAGGAATAATCAGAGTTCTTGAGTAGTTAAGAGATGTTTTGAAAGAATATCCTAAAAGCACAAATAAAGGGTACTTTTAAATTACTGCCATAAGAAGCACAAATAGAAAGTAATATGTGGATGGATTTAAATTTTAATATTAAGGCTTCACCATATAACGCCAAACCATAAAACCTGCAAACCACGATGCTGAGCTCCTCTTTCTTCTTAGTCTTTAACGCAGCGAGAAAGCAATCAAAGAGAGATCTCAAACACAAATTGTATAAACCTCAAAGAACTAAATAATATTATTGAATGTTGCCTCCAACAATAACACAAAGCTTAAGTATGAAAGCAAACCCTAAACATTAAAAATAAAATTAAATAGAAACCCAAAACTGATGTTTTGAAGGATTTTGGGCCTGAAAATGACCTCAATTGGGTAAACCCCAATTGCCACATCATCGGCCTTTGAACGAGCTTCGAAACAACAAGTAATGGGCCCTGTAACTCCACCCGAGCTGAAAGTTATGCCCTTGTAATTGAAACAGGACAATTATGACCTAACGGCCTTATTTTCTTATGGGTTTTATCATACTCGGCCCGATCCATGAAATCACTTGTGACCCGGTCCATGTCAATCCCCTCTATTTGAGAAAAACTCGCCCTCAAGTACACTAGATTATCCGAATACAAAGGAGTCTCAAAAGAATAGTAAGGGTAAAGATCCGCCATATTAAATGTGTCATAAGGCATCTGGTAAACCCACAACATAGGAATTATCATTAATCTTCTGCAGAATCTAGTATGGCCTATATTTCTTGGGCTGCAACTTGCTATACGTGCCCACTGGAAACCTTTCCTTTCTCAGAAATACCATCACCTGATCACCAACCTTAGAGGTCTGTTGTCTATAGTGTTGATCTGCAACCTTCTTATATCTAGCATTGGCTTGTTCAAGCTTACATTTCACCTCCTCCTGAACACCTTGCCACTGATTGGCTAAGTTTACTACAGCTGCATGGACCTTAGGCAGCTTAACTAGATCAACAGCATGCTGGGGTGCCTTAGTATAGACTACAGAAAATGAAGTCCTACCCAAAGCACTATGAACAACATTGTTGTAAGGGAATTCAACCTGAGGCAAAGCAGAATCCCAATGTTTTAGCTTGTCTCCATAGATACTCCTAATTAGATTCCCCAATGTTCGGTTAATTGCCTCTGTTTGTTCATCTGTTTGGGGATTAGCTTTACTGAAATTCAATGCAGAATCAAACATCTTCCACAAAGTTCTCCAGAAATGGCTAAGGAACTTGTTGTCCCTATCATATGTAATGGATTTAGGAATACCATGTGGACGAACTACCTCTTTGAAGAATAATTTTGCCACATTAGTTCCATCTGCAGTTTTCTTGCAAGGAATGAAATGAGCCATTTTAGAAAACCTGTCAACAACAAAGACAGAATCTACACCCCTCTAAGTTTGAGGCAATCCAAGCACAAAGTCCACAAACAGATCCTCTCAAATATTATCTGAAACGGGCAATGGTGTGTATAAACTCGTATTCTAGGATTGCCCTTTTGTTGTTTGGCACATATAGCACTTCTGTACAAGATGCATCACATCCCTTCGCATATAAGGCTAATAATAGATTTCCCGGATGGCAACATATGTCTTGTCATGCCCCAAATGTATAGCAAGACCTCCTCCATGTAAATCATGAATCAATTTCTCCCTCAGAGATGTTTTAGGGATGTAAAGTTGATTACCCTTCATGAGATAACCCTCATGGATATGGAACTCTCGATCAACATGTTGATTAACACAATTCTCCCATACTCCACCAAAGTACTCATCAATAGCATACAAGTCTTTAACAGTTTCAAAACCTACAACCTCTTGTCTCATGGTAACCAGCAGCTCATCTTGCCTACTCAAAGCATCAGCCACCCTATTCTGCACACCGGCCTTATGCCTCGAATTAAAAGTGAACTTTTCTAGGTACATAGACCATCTAGCAAGCATACATTTGTCCATTCGCTTCTAACTTTTTAAATACTTCAGAGCATCATGATCAGAATAAAGGACAAATTCTTTGCTGATCTGATAATGCTCCCAATGTTTCAGAGCACGAACAACTGCATAGAACTCCTTATCATAATTGGACCATTTTCACTTGGCATCACTGAGCTTCTCACTTAAATAACACACTGGTTTCTTCCTCTGGGACAGCACAACACCTATTCTTACACCACTAGCATCACACTCGACTTCAAATAAGGCCTTAAAATCAAGTAAGGCCAATATAGGAGTAATACTTAGCTTTTCTTTCAAAATGCAAAACTGATTTCAGTTTCCTTACCCCACTGGAATTTTCCTTTCTTCCAACACTCAATAATTGGTGCTACAATACAATTGAAATTTCTGATAAAGCATCTGTAAAATGTAGCCAACCTATGAAAACTTCGAACCTGAGAGATAGTTCTAGGAGTTGGCCATTCCCTGATAGCTCAGACATTCTCTTCATCCACCCGAATACCATCTGCACTAACCACATAACCCAGAAACAATAGGCTATCTGTTATGAAACAACATTTCTTCAAGTTAGCATACAACTTATTTTTCTACAAGACCCCTAGTACAGCTCGCAAGTGTGAGATATGTTTCGCTTCTGTCTAACAATATATCAAAATATCATCAAAATACACAACCATAAATTTTCCAATAAAGGGTTTCAGTACCTGATTCATAACCCTCATGAAAGTGCTGGGAGCATTTGTCAACCTGAATGACATCACGAGCCACTCATACAGCCCATTTTTTGTCTTGAAAGTTGTTTTCCACTCATCTCCAGGTCTAATTCAGAGTTGGTGGTATCCACTATGAAGGTCAATTTTAGAGAAAAAATGTTCACCATGCAACATATCCAGCATGTCATCTCGCCTAGGGATGGGAAATTTATGCCCCATTGTAATCTTGTTGATGGCTCTACTATTAACACACATTCTCCAGCTTCCATCCTTCTTAGGGGTTAGTAAAGCTAGGACAGCACACGGACTCATACTCTCCTGAATATACCTCATTTTCAACATATCTTCTACCTGCTCCTTGAGGATTTCTCTTTCCTTCGGACTCATCCTATAGTGTGGTAAATTAGAAAAATTGGCCCTAGGAACCAGATCAATATGATGTTGGATGTCTCTCATAAGAGGCAGCCCTAGAGGCAACTCTGCAAGCACTACATCACTAAATTCCTCCAACAATGGCCTAACAGCCTCTGGATACTCAATAGTTTTCTACCCTTCATCTGACACTAACACTTGCCTCATGATAAGAGCATGTATCTCCTTGGTTTTCGTTACCTCTTTTTCAAATTCAACCACAGATTGTGTCAATGTAAGGAAAGTTCATTCCTCCACTTTAGAAGCTTTGGTTTTGGAACTACCCTTCATTGGCAACAAAGTAAACTTTTTACCAAGGTCTACCAAATAACAAGTGACAGGCATCCATATCTACCACATCAAAATAGATCTCGTCCTTATACTTACCAATAGAAAAAGGTACCTTGCATCGTTCAATCACCTGGATTTTATCACTGGCCTTAATCCAGCTGATTGAGTATGGATTAGGATGCTTCTCCACCTTCAGCCCCAAACTCTCCACAACATCTTTACCAATGATATTCTCAAAGCTACCACTGTCAACAATAACATCAAAAACCCAGCTACAAATGGTACACCTGGTTTTGAACAATTGATGTCACTGGGTATCATCCTCTTGCTTTGGTGTGAACATCATTCTCCTGATAACATAATTCTGACTTTCATCATTTTCATTGTCATCATCAGAGTCACGTTTTTCTATCTCTCCATCTGGACTACACACCTCTTCCTCCTCATCTTCTTCTCACTCCACAACATGGACTGCTTTTTTGAGAAGGCAATCACTAGATCTGTGGCCTGGTTGGTTGCACTTAAAACACTTCACTAGGTAGGGTCTGGTATAAGTGTTAGCTGCTTTTGGTGTTTCTTTTGCCTCTATCACCTTCTGTTTTCCCGCAACCTTGTCCTCCTTATTCCTACTTTCTTGGATCGCCTTGCCACTATCATTAGCAGCAATCTTATAAGTATCCCCACTATAATTTATGTTGGGGTATTCTATCCTACTTCTTTCCTGCATCAACTGTTCAGCCCTCAAAGCAAGATTACGAGCCTCAAATAAGATTCTTGCAACCTGCACCCCTATTCTGTCTCTAAGGGGTGGCTTTAAACCCTCCAAGAACCTGGCTACCTGTTGCCCTTCTGTCTCCCTTAAATCATTCCAAGTTGCTAACCTTGTGAATTCTTACAAATACATGTGCTCGTTTGGATTGATTTGTTTATCTGTTATGTTTATACATTTTTCGTCACGCCTATTAGTACCTTTTAGAAGGGTACGTTAGGATACCACCTAGAATTGATTCTGGTATGGGTGGTCCATATTAATTCTATCCAAAAAATTAATGTATTTTGTAAATTGTTTTAGTGCTATTATATAAGAGAATTGTGACAATTAATGTGGAGAAAAGTAACTCTTTTATCTTATTTTGAAAATATTTTTTTATTATTAATTTCGTCAAAATTAATTCACTTTAAAGTCAATTTTTGAAATGTATAAAAAAAAAGTCAATTCTTTTGAAAAAAGAAAAACCTAGAATGGCGTGATTCATTAATGCAAAATACGCAAGCAAATTAAGTTTTTTATTAACCAAACATGTTTTCATAATTTTCATTTTTTAAAATTTTTATACTAAACGTGTTTTCATTGTTTTCATTTTCTAGAAACAGTTTTTAGTTTTGAAAACCAAACATATTTCCTAAAATTTAGAAACTGAAAATGAAAATGTATTTCAAGAAATAAAAATTGAAAATAAAAATAATAAAATATTTCCAAAAACAAACAGGTCCTAAGTTTTTTAAAAACATGTTCCTAGTTAAAGAACATGGACAACTGGTCCCCTACGATTTTAAAAAGAAAGAAAAAGCCTACTTGTATTTTTCAATAGAAATATTACATGGCCCCTTCTTGACTTGAAACTTTTTTTCTTTATCCAAAAAAAACTTCAATTTACATCTAGTTTAGATGTCCTTGTCTAACTTGAACATGGGAGTCCAGGCCGTGGTTCGCAACCTATCACAAGCTCACATGTTTTACTTGTGCAAGACTTTCCATTTGATAAGATATGACGTGGTTAATGTTTCTCTTACCATAAATATTCTTTCTCTAGGCTATCATTTTGGTAATTTCCCTTTTATGTTTCTGGTTGCTTTTCCAATTTCTATATTCCCATCTGTTCAGAACTTGCTAACATGCTAAGATAATGGCTTTTTTGCTCAACTTTCTGGGAAAAACTCACCACCCAATTGCCCAGCCTTATGGGGAGGGCTCTTTAACATGGATGAGGGAATCAAATGGAAAATGCAATACATCAATAAATAAATAAAAAAACTCCAGTCCTTTTATTCCCAGTTGCCAATAGTTACAGTTTGTCATTTCCAAATTCCAACCTCTGTTCTTTATCCCAATAATTTCAAACTTTTCCATGAAAAACAAGTCTTTTCCAGTAACAACTTAGAAATATATACATAGACTTCTTATCATCCTAAAAGTTTTAAACTCCTTGTTGCCAATAATATGGTTTTAGTAAAAATTGAGTATCTCAGGCAGGGATCACAATTCACAACCCTTGCTAATTAATCAATCTCATTGCTCCTGGCCACTTTAGGGAACTTGAATTTTGGTTGGGGACAATTAATAGCAGCAATAATAGGCTTTACCTTCTCAATGCTTTTGATAATAACCAATAAGAGAATCCTATATACAACTACCATTCCTAGCAAGATAGCAACATCTACCCACTTTGAGTAACCCATTTCCACTTGCCATAAATTTCTGAGTATTTCTTCACCAGTAATGCTCATAGCTCCTCCCAATTGGTTGCTACTAAATGTTAGGCCTTGAAACTCATTCTTGAACAATCCTTGGTATGCATACTTGTGGAAGGAAATGTAGTACAAAGGATATCTCCAAAATGGCTTGGGAATATCTTTTGGCAATCGGTAGAATCCGCTGTCTAACATCATCACTCCCAAAATTCCAGAACAAGAAATTATTCCCATAAGGAAACTGGGAACAACACTTGCAACAATCATCATAAGGTTCTCAACCAGCAAGACAGAAACGAAAAGAACAGAAATGAAGTACATGAAGTGTTCTTGTCCGTGGTGAAGTCCAACAAGGTAATAAACCACTGCTCCTGGGATAATTGACATCAATAGCAAGAATGGAACAGCAGAGAATGTGTTGCCAATAATGAATGCAGTCACCCCATAATGTCCATTTAGTCTTTCTCTTTCAAAAACCTAATTAAAGATAAAACAGAAATATCAGTGCAGATTGATAAATGTGTCATATTATTGACAAAGCATCTCACTTAATCACGAAAAAAAAGGCCAAAGAACTTGTAATGCTTTGACGAATCAAATTCCCTATGGAAAAACTACTTCACCTTCATTTCCTCTACAAAAGATGGGAATCCACCAACAGTTATGAAAGTGAGGAATGTGACGACAAACACGAGCAGTGAACCTCTAGCCTGAAACCATCAAAATTAGTCTTTAAGTTTAGCTATACCTTCAATTATGAGACGAGTTCTTTTGTGGTTCAACTTGGTGAATTATAAGCCATATTCCTCCCCTCACTCTCTCTGTATTACCTGAATTGATCCACTGCTTGAGCCAATATCATAGAACATGGTACCTAAACTCAAAGCCAAGGCACTATAGATAAGTATGCGTAACCAATAATAGCCTACATCACGATACATATTCACAAAAGATCTTCTAGTAAGTATGAGGCACTGAGTAAAGAAGGCAGCATGACTTTTCTTCTCCATTGCATCAGAGTCCTGCATATTTAATTAGAGATTCTCAGTTACAGCTCTATTAAATCTGTTAGTTAGTAAATTACACTGAGAACTAACTAATTAAATCTGTTAACTAATTAACTGTCTAATAAGCTCACCAAGCTTTCCGTTTTGGTACTGAATATGTACATAAGTTGAGCTTGGTTCTTGAGATAATGTCTAAAATTACATTTACCTTTTTTCTTATTTCAACTACTTCCTTTTGAACTCGGTGGAAAATTTCAGATGACTTGTATGATTGTACAAGGATATTAATTGCTTCTTCTGTGGTTGATCCTCCAGATAATCCTTTCTCAGGGTCCTGGGAATAATGAGATAAATTAGTTACATTGCAGTGAATCAGAAAGTGAAAACAATTAAAAGCCAAAAAGCATTATATCCATTAACATTCTACCCCCCACCAGTGTTAAGGGAAGGTCAAAGACAAACATAATAGTAAAATAAAGATTTTATATACCTGATCAAAATCCCTGTTTATGGTTTTTACAAAATGATCAGAAGGAACCTGAAGAGTTGGACAGGGAAAGCCATTTGACGCGAAAAACTGCAGCAGAAAGCACATGTTATAGGTTTCAACTTCAGATTGATATGTATGCAGACACTCAAACATAGGTTGCAGTTTCTAACCTTATTTGCAGCAGAGACAGGGCCAAAGTATACTGTTTTACCAGAAGACAGAAGGCAAAAGTTGTGGAAAAGTTGGAAAATTTCATAGCTAGGCTGATGGATTGATGCAATAATAGTCCTTTGAATGCCATCCTTTTGATTCAAGCTTGCAATTCTGCTCATGACATAATAAGAAGCTGCACTATCGAGCCCACTAGTGGGTTCATCAAGGAAAAGAAGTCTTGGGTGTGTTAAGATCTCAATGCAAATGCTGACTCTTCTCTTTTGTCCCCCACTAACACCTTTGGATCCCCACCCTCCAATTCTTGTGTTAATGGCATCTTGCAGACCCATTTCTCTGATTGTGAACTCTGCTCTTTCCTTCTTCTCTGACTTGGACATGGAGTTTGGCAATTGGAGCTGAGCTGAGTAGTAAACAGCTTCTCCAACTGTTAATGTTGTCAATATAGTATCATCGTCTGTTACATATGCCTGATTGACATAGTCATGAGGAGAGATTTATAAATCTTCCATTTTTACTTAAGACAATGACTCCTCTTTGGCTACCAAAAAGTGTTTTTTCTTTTAAAGAAAAAAGGTAATAAAGAAAGAGGCAAAAGCTTTGGAAAATATTCTTACTGATGTTCCATAAGCCAACGCTTGTCTGCGGCCATTGATCAGAATCTTCCCAGTTTGCCTTATGTTTGAAACCAATCTTCCTGCAATTTCATTTGAAGATTACTTGTTTGTTACTTAATCCCTTGAAAGAAAAAAAGGTAATAAAGAGAGAGGCAAAAGCTTTGGAAAATATTCTTATTGATGTTCCATAAGCCAGTGCTTGTCTGCGGCCATTGATCAGAATCTTCCCAGTTTGCCTTGTGTTTGAAGCCAATCTTCCTGCAATTTCATTTGAAGATTAGTTGTTTGTTACTTAATCCCTTGAAAGATATGTTCCCATTGCAAATTAATATGATCAGAATGTGCTGCTTCTAAACAAGATCAATCTTTGGTTCCGTAGGAAAATNAAACAAGATCAATCTTTGGTTCCGTAGGAAAATACTAATTACATTTTACAACTCAAAAATATCCATAATATTTTTTAGAAGGTGATTTTGAAGGTTTTAATAATTGGCAAGAAAGCTAGTGAACTCATACAAAACATGCTTTACCTTCATTTAATAGTTTATTAATAATGGTCCTACGAATTGTCTAAATTTACTATTACCTGCTAAAGCATCAAGTAGTGTACAGACTTGCCACAACCAGAAGGACCCATTATAGCAAGTAGCTATCCTGGCTTGGTATAACCCGTTATATCTTGAAGAATTGCTTTCCTACCATTCTTTCCATTTGAAACAATAACCCACAGATCCTCCCACGTTAAGAAAACACCCTCCTCTTCCACCTGAAGAACTTTGATGCTTTCTATTGTTGATGACTTTATAGCTTCCATCTCAAATGTAGCCTCGAACTCTGAGTTACTTCGCAGAATTCTAGAGCCATTTTTGGCTTTACAGTCACTAGTATCAGATTGAGCATGAGGGTGTAGAAGGGAGTTCATGGCCAATTTTGAGTTGGTGAGTGTGTGCACGTTTGCCTTCTGTTTGTGAAAGTGAGTGGAGTGTGAAAGAGAGTAAGGACTAGGAAGGTGGATGACATGAAGTTGCCAAAGTCTAATATATAAAACTTTTAGGATCCTCTTTAGTAAAGTAGTAATTCATTTAGAAGTAAATTTTTTTTTTTTTTGTCTTTTTCACTATAACGAAGCGTGACGCCCGATGAATTAAGGAGATGAGCATATGATAGAAAGTATTAAATGATCTCAATTAATAGATGAAGTTCAACTATATATAGTGGAGAAAATTGAGAAAATGAATATTCAAATTTTAGAGCTCAATCATAATAGATAATTTTTTAGATCACTAATGCTATATAATTACGTATTTAAATGGTTATATTATCGCTAAACTTACGTGGAATCTTATACAATTATAAAGAAGTTGTGAATGCAAGAGAAATACAGATATAATATTAACTTCAAGAGGTTATCCAAGTAGTAGAGGTGAACAAGTAATATGTGATAAAATGTCTTACTATCATCAATTTCTTATGGTCATTCTTTGTAAGTTTCCTAATCTTGGCATAGATAACAGTTACCCTTTATCTGATTCAATCAGTCTGAAGTTGGTCGAGACACCATAATGACTGAAATTATAGATATAACACGACCTTGGCTAAAATTGCCAACCATCTTTCAAAAAAACAAATCTAGCCAAATTACTTTAGTTTTTGATTTTTAAATGAAATGATTCTTAAATGTTTGATGTTTATAGGAGCCGAGGTTAGTTGAGCCCTAAGTTACTGCATAGATGAACCAAACCAAGTTTGGCCTAATCCGTACCCAAAACATTAAAAAGTCTGACATGTTTTAGGTCCAAAATCTATACCAAACCCAGCAAGTAAAGTGGCGTGCTTGCCAGGTCACTTTGACACCGTCGTTTTCATGCAAGTAATATTGTCAGTCTACTCATCTCAAGCCATGAGACATGAATAGAGCAACACTTTACATTTTCCATCACTTTTAACTCGTCTGATGATGAATTGTTGATTCAGGAAATGTTACTTCAGGTAATGTTTCTTTTTTCCTTTCTTCTTCTAACCCCATTTCGGGGACTATATGAGATGTTCTCTTTTCTCTTTTTTTTTTTACAAGTTTTCCTTAGAAAGTTATGTTTCATGTGCTTATGGATGACTGCGCATATTGTAGTGGAGCATCATTATGATAGTTCAGATACTTACGTGAAGGTTCATGGTGTGAGAATCATTCTTGCTTGGGATTGGCAGGTGCAGATTGAGCTTATCTTGAAAGAGGTGAACCAATGTGAAGATTTTATGGGCAAAAATAGGGCCAAGCATCACTATGGTTTAACCTTGTGGGACTTGTTGTAACCAATAAAAGAAAAAAAAAAAAAACCTTGTGGAACTTGTTGCCCTCGTGAATTCTTATTCACTTAATCACTTGCTTGGCTGATCCTATGGAGTTAGTTTTGTTATGTGTTAACTTTTTTCCCTTTCTTCTCTTTTGTACCAAAAAAATACTTACGTGAAGATTTCTACACCAAAAGGGTGTATCTTTGTCTACAGTGTCAGTGAAGCCTAGTAAATGACTAAATGTGCTTGATAATTTTAAGTGTGATTTAGTAATAAGAGATTTGGGTAATAATTTATAAGTTTTGATCTAGAAGTGAATGTAATTTTGAGCTTGGAAATAATTTTTTGAAAATAAGCGATAAATTTTTTTTTTTCAAAGGAATTAATAGAATTGAAGTTGATAAGAAAATAAAGAGAAACAAATAAAATAAAACACAGCCCATTTTGTATTCCATTTTTATCAATGTTTTTAAACATTTTTTTTTAAATAAAGGAGTGCAAAGCTCTGGCGCATAGGAAGATAGTGGAGAACATGGTTAATTGAATCTCTGACTACCTTCTTTCCTCTAACCAAATAAAGTGTCATTAGACCCACAAGTCATTAATTTAAAAATTCTAAATTAAGGATAAGAATAAAGCCAATTATTTGAAAGGGCAACAATATCAAGAAATTAAATTAAATTAATAAATTTTTTCTTCTTTATTTTTTATTTTTTGGTAATAACTTTTTCGTCTGTAAGGTCACAATAATTGGTGCCTCAAGGCAACATTACAATATTTGGTCTTCTTGAGGGCCTGAATCTCCCCAAGATGAGTATTTTGATATTTATTGAGAACCCATCTATAATTTTCTTAAGCTTTTATATATATATATATATATATATATGATAACATAGAGATTCAAACCTTTAACTTTATATAACTATTCAAACTTTTCACCATTAAATCACTGCTTAACGTTTACATTTTTTAACCTCTCATCCTGCCAAACAAGTTACAAATTTATTAATCCCATGAAATAGAGAAGTTAAGAGTTGTCTGTATAATAGTATCATTTTCAAGGGAAATGGTCCTTTGAAGTTGTTGCTATTTGACAAATAAGATAAGGTTTATTAATTGTGAATCTACATAAATTGTGTCACGTTATATTCAAGACAAGCATATCAATTGTCACATCAATTAGCAAGGGTTATAAAAATACCTTTGCAATAAGATGAAAGAGATTCTTTTTTTACAAATTACATGCTTATATTGATAAATTATTAAAAGAGAAAAAGAAGCACTAATATAACCTTTCACCCTTGGACATGTGAATGTTTTACTACGTAAAATGTTTGTTACAAGAATGTAAGGATATTTTTAGACATTTCTCATTCCTAGGAGTGAAATCCATGGGGTGGGTTGGACAACAAATGATGTTTAAGTTTTAAATATAATTCAAGGTCTTTAATTGGAACTAGAGTCTTTCCTTGCTTTCCCATTTGATAATCAATATATCATTATTGTTTTTCCATGCTACTGATGAAATGTGAAAGAGCACATGCGAGTAAGTACCATGACTTAAATATCTTCTAGACAGCACCACATGCATTGCCAACTCATATGACACTAACAAGTTCAAGGATCAGACTTGGAAGACTTGTGTTGTGATATAATATCTCTTTTGACAAATATATAAAATTTGTCCAGTCATATTCAAAGATAAAAATTCTCAACAATTCAGTAAAACATAGAAGCCAAGGAATTAAAAACAAAAGTTAAGTATAATTATCCTAAAATGACAGGGTGTTAAATAGTATTACACAATCACTGAACTATGTGTTATCATGTATGGAAAAAAAAAAAAAAAAACTATATGAAAACCTTTTGCTGACAATGGAAAATATATATTGGCTATTTTAGTGAGGTAGTGGTCAAATTTAAATTAATGAAATTGTGTACAATTATTTTTCTTAAATTCAATTCATCAACTATCACATTTTCTATGAGGTTTTTTTTTTTTTTTTCTAAATATCTCCCACAAATTATCAAGACTGACTGAAATTTTCAGAATATGGTCTCATATATTTAAAAGATTAAGAATAAAATAGTTTAAGATATCTCACTGTTTAAAATAATTTATATTTTAAGTTTAAGAATAAAAGGTGTGCTTCACTACATCTTTTTGGCAAATTATAAAAAGAAAACAACGGATATGAGGAAAGGACATAAAGAATTGGAGAGGTGAAGGAGACAGGTAGGAGTAGGAAACTTAAAAACCTAAGATTGGAGTACTATTAGTAGGTGATAGTGTGAAACCATGATAAGATTACTTTTTAGTTGCAAGTAATTCGTCATAGGCTAATGTGTTTGGGTTGTTGATAACTAAAATGGTAGTAAGCATATGTTTCTCTAATATATACTACCATGGCAGTAGCATGTTTGGGATCCGATGAGATAGCAGACAGAGGCTCATATAGAAGAATACCTCCAAGGCATTTTTTTGGCCCTTAGAATAGACTAGTCAATTAGCCACTGGGCACTAGAGAATCTGTTTTTGTCTTTGTTGGCTAGCTCCTCTTCAATATTAATTTTTTTTGGGTAGGGGGGAGGGAGGGGGGGACTTATACTCGGTAGCAAAAGCTAACTCGAGGATACCCTTACCATCAATATATATATATATATATATATTAGATTTTTTAAAAAAAATTGGGGGCTATCTCCACCCTAAGTCATAACGACACATTGGCCCTGCTAACATTCTAGCCCTAAATGGCACAAAAAAGTCTCTAGAATTGTCATAATTTCAGCATTAAATAACTTCTCATAGGAGGTAAGTTTGATGAAATCCACTGCTAGATGGAACGTTCTTATCATATAGATCATCGCTATAAAATTTTGGAGTAGTTTTAAATTAATTAATATTCCATTGAATTATTTTATTTTAATGAACAATATACCTTTGAATTATAAATAAATTTCAATTATTTGATTAGATACCAACAACTATTTGATTAGAAACTTATGAATGTCTAATTTATCTAGAATTTGGCATGAATCATGAATATAGTATCATCTCATAATTCATCAGTCAAATTTATGGAATTCACATTTTATTAGAAGTTATTCAATAGTGTAATTGGTTAAGTCTTACACTTGGTGTAAGTAAATATCCCCACCCATATATATACACACACGGTGGATAAGATAAGTGACTATGTCCAAAGGCCAAATTAATGTGACAAAGGCAGATATTGTTTTGTATGGTTCCCAATTCATTACCATAGAACTGTGGATCTTAATCCAAAGTGTTTATCTTTTCCTGCACCATAGACAAGATGTCCAAATAATTTTTTTTTGTCCATTAGAAGATAGTCCAGTCCTAATGTGAATATGACAGATTCAGACCCTAAATTTTCTTGGTTTCCCATTTCATCATCATTATTATTATTGCTTTCCCATGAACTAGAGTAGATACGTAAAGACCTCCGAGCATAAGTTTCCGTGGTTTTCCATTTCTTCATTAATCAATAAAAGAAAACACTGCGTTTGGGGAAAAAATTTATGACACGCAATTTTCCATTGTTGTTGAGAGAAAATTTATTATGGTAATCTTCACTAATTCATGAAAATTTGAAAAATTATAATGAAGTTTGGGAAGAATTTCGGTGGTTGATTATTCCATGCCAAACATATCCATCCATAAAATCGTTGTAACTAATGGTGTGAAATTCACTTTTAAAATTTGGTATATATTAAAAATTTTGCACCAAGAAATCACCGCTAATTTTGTAAAACAAATAAGAAAAATGGCAAGTTATTCAGTACCACAAACAAAATTGATAATTAAAATGATTTATACCATTTATCTTACTTAACAGATATTTTGCAAGATGTTACCAGTATGAATTTCCATTTTCTAGTTTCAAAGAAATATGATTAAGTCAGTTTATGTACTTGTTACTCTTAAAATAAAAAAGTACTGAACTGACTTAACTCTTATCTTAGCCTTAGCATAAGAACAAAGCCAAATGAATCTCAAACTATTGACTTGTATTGACCTCTTTAAAGTTTAAGTCAACACGTGCTCACGAAGTATTCACAGGCATGCTTATGACTGTTATTAATGATGATGAAATAGGCAACCGTATAAATTATTACTTGCATACCCGTTGTGAATGTTACTAATGATGATGAAATGTCATCACGTCATGCATGACCTAACCTAGCTATTTAATTTCAGACCTAACCTATCTATTTAATTTCAGAAAATCAAGCTACACCAAACGGTTTATTTAGGACTTTCTTTTGTTTGGGAGATTTAACTTAAAAAATGAAAGAAAATTGGTGGATTAGTTGTAACCTCCAGAGTCCTTTTTTGTTCAATTTTTGTGTTCCTCCATATTTGAGGGTTTGAAGAGAAAAATTGTTACATTGACTATTATACCATTTTATTTTATTTTAATAAATTCTTCATTCATATCCCACACAAAACCCAGAAAATCTCATCCAAACAAGGGAAAGAAAAACTCCTTCCATTCATTTATTTTCCTTTTCCTCCCTTTCCTCTTGTATCATTCCCTTTTCTTCCCCCTTCAACTCCCAAACAGAGCCTCGGTTACTACAATTCAGATTCTCTATGTTATTCTTCAACAAATTCAGTCTAATTTTATTTAATTTTTATTTAATTTTGGTTTACGTTTTATAAGAATATATATGAATTTTTTTGTCTAACTCGTTATTTTATGTGAGGAACTAATTGTCTTTTATTAATAGAATCAAGAGATTGAATTTCACCATTGCTACTCGCTTAATTGTCATCAGTTTTCCAATCACTCAAATTTATCCGCTTGCTCAAATTTTGTATCCTATACAGTTTCATTCTATTTTCCCTATCTGTTTCTCGTAGCTGGAATTTTTTATTGTTAATATTACAAGTACAACATTTATTTAGAAAAAAATTGATTAATTTGTCCTTTTCATTAGATTAAATTTTCTTCGTAGGTCTTATACTAAAAAGAAAAGAAAAAAATTTGATCGGCTAACTTTAAAAATGATATTTATATGTCATGGCCTCAATCACCATCGTTGTGTAGAATAACCTTATTTATATATCATCAATTCATCATCACTTGTAGACACTGTACATGTAAACACCGGCCTGCAAGTCATTTTTAAAATGTGCCAAAAATTCATTAGAATTAAAGTGAAAGTCGAAGTGATATAGGCTTAATCTTAATACGAGCAAATCCTGAGGACTTCCATTCATGCCTCACCTGGTGAATGCGTGGACATGTTTATCATGCTAAATTTATATGCATGCCATTCGTCGTCTAGCAAGGTTGAACAATCAAACTTAGATTTAAGACGCAAGCTTTTAATTAAGGGAAGGGGATATTAATGTAGAATTCCTATGCATGCACTTTTCCACTAAAGAATTCGGACCTTGCACCATCTTGCCGCCCATCACAATCTTTTAATAAAGCATGAGCTCCATGACTGTCCATCTTACTTCACCAACAAGAGTCATCATCTTCCTTTTTCTCCTTCAAATCTTAGAACTTCTAGGCCCTTAGAATGTCTTTTTGCTGATGTATGGGGTCCTTCCCCACATGTTTCATTTGATCATTTCAAGTATTATGTAATTTTTGTTGACTATTTCACAAGATACTCTTGGTTGTATCCGCTTAAAAAAAATCTGATGTATTTCAAATGTTTATTCAATTTAAGAGTCTTGTGGAATTCTATTTTAATCAATCCATCATTTCTTTTCATTTAGACAATGGGGGAGAATTAATAAAATTAAGGCTTAAATGCAGTTTTGGTCTTCCTATTTTATTTGAATGAACGATTTGGTCCCCCCATGTTGAAAAATCACAAAATAGTCCCTACTGTTTAGCATGACGTTGCACTTTTGGTCCAAGACACTAACGCCGTCCAAAATTTGACTATGAGTCTAACGTGGGATAGACGTGGCAACTATCAATATGCCAAATGTCCTTCTAATGTCTATGCCACGTCAGCCTCACCATCAACTTTTGGACGGAGTTATTGTCCTGGACCTAAAGTGCAACTTTGGGGTAAACAGTAGGGACTATTTTGTAATTTTTTAAAATGGAGGGACTAAATCGTTCATTCAAGCAAAATAGGAGGACCAACATTGCATTTAAGCCTAAAATTAAAGTAATTTTTTCTCATGGTATTTCTTTTTTTACCATTCCTCCCTATACCCCTGAGAGGAATGGTCTTACTAAAAGAAAACACAAACACATTGTAGAAACTGTTCTCTCCCTATTGCACCATGTTTCTCTTCCTATTAAGTTTTGGTCTCATGCTTAATTATCAAACTACTAATTTCTTAATTAACAGACTCCCTATACCAGTTCTTCACATGTCTTCCTCATATCAAAAGCTCTTTAATCAAGACCCTAATTATACAAATTTTTGTGCTTTTGGTTGTCTATGCTACCATTGGCTGCATCCCTATTCTCCTCATAAACTACATACCATGCATTTGTTTTTTAGGTTATTCTATCAATCACCATGCATTTATCTATTACGATTTCGAAAATAAAAAATCCTACATTTCTAGGTCTGTTAAATTTGTTGAAAATGTTTATCCATTTCAAACCAAAACCATCCCGAACCCCTCTCTCTCCACCTCTTGACCTAATTCCAATCTCCTACTATCATGTCCTCACTTAAACTCCAACTCTACTACCTCCAAGCCGTCCCCTCCCTTATGTAGTTATGCTTCAACCATACATATCTTGTCAATGTGGAATTCTTTTTTTTTTTTTTTTATGGACGGTAGAATTAGTGTTTAATGCATGTTATGTTCTTATCTTTGTTAAAAACACATTGAAATTAATATATACATGATCCACGTTGAATGATACCATACATATCAAAAGTAATCAAATTTTAAACGTGTTATTCATGGTCAATCTGAGCTACAAATTTGATACTTAAAATATTTTTAGAAAAAAAAGAACTAAGTTTTAAAATCTAAAGAATACTTTATCTAAATTTTATTTTGAAAAATACAGAATAACTATATTACATATTTTATATGTACAGACGTTAGAATGGTATGAATAATAAAACTTCACAACCAAGAGACATCAGATTTAATTTGAACCTAACATAAAAAATTAATTTTACATAAAATGCATGATTAACTGAGTTATTATTCACATAATTTTATTCTCATATTTTTGATATTTTAGTATCACATCAAAGAACTTATAGAATTTCACTTTCATCTTGAACTTAATTTTTATGCAGAGCACGCCTTACTTGAATGCATAGTTGGTACTGAATTTTCTCTTCATTGTATCTAACTACATGGCACTAGGAAAAGAAGTGAATCATGAATTTTCAATGTATTCATCAGATTGGATAACCAATGAGCGCCATGGT
The DNA here is from genome assembly GCA_003255065.1 of Cercis canadensis. Taxonomy (NCBI): domain Eukaryota; kingdom Viridiplantae; phylum Streptophyta; class Magnoliopsida; order Fabales; family Fabaceae; genus Cercis; species Cercis canadensis. The sequence continues at coordinate 44,155 of QAOA01001298.1, forward strand.
TTTGCCTAATTACTAGATAGACACTGTTGGCATGTGGGAGGAGGTCAATATTTTACTTACTTAATCTTCAAACCTACAAGTCTTTCTTGTTTGTGTCTCAACTGCAATTCTCTCACAATGCACTAAGACAAGTTTACTGTCAAAACAAGAGACGCCCTTGGAAGCGGGTCAAAGTTTTTTAAGCATGCACATTGTACTATTTACGGATGAAGAAAAAAACAGTTGTCGGAAATGAAGGATTGAGATTCTATATATACCCATCTTTCTCATCCTACAAGGGCATATCTTAAAAGTTCCAAGCTTTTCCCTCCAAGGCTCTCTTCATATCTCATCAGACCCCATGGAAGCAAAGAAGGCATTCTTACTACCTCCAAAATATGGGAACCTTATTACTGTTCTCAGTATTGATGGTGGTGGAATAAGGGGAGTCATTCCAGGAGTTATACTTGGTTTCCTAGAATCAGAGCTTCAGGTAGCTAGCTAGCTATCATTGCGTACCATATTATTCTCATAAAACTCCATTGCCTATGTTCGTTAATTTTATATCAATGCAAGGCACCCTATCTCTCCTTATAGCTAGCATTTCATTCATTGCGCCTGCCCTTATAGTCATGAGTCATAACATGCCCATGACACAATTCTAATGGACGTTCAAATATGCCCTTATAGTCATGGACGTTCATTATCATTTTCATTAATTCTCTGCTTATTTCATTTTCAGTTTTACAAAAAATTAGGATAAAGAATATGATTACTTTGGGGTGCTAACTATAATGTTTTCTCGGCTCTATATATATAAAATGTAATGTCTGATCGATGCAGAGGTTGGATGGTGAAGGTGCAAGACTGGCTGACTATTTTGACGTTATTGCTGGCACAAGCACAGGTGGCTTAGTGACTGCCATGCTGGCTGCCCCAAATGAAAAGAACCGACCCTTATTTGCAGCCTCAGAAATCAAGAACTTTTACCTTGACAACTGCGCAAAAATCTTCCCACAGAACAAGTATAGTATATTTCATTAATTGAATCACTTTTGTATATACTATGTATTGTTATTATCATTGTCCCGGATATGGATTGACACAATAAAAATATTGGTATGTTTGAACAGATGTAAATTATTTCGTAATACTGCGAAGATCGTCAAAGCCCTATTGGGACCAAAGTACAACGGGAAGTACTTACATAACCTAGTTAAGGAAAAACTAGGAGGAACGAAACTCCACCAGACATTGACTAACGTTGTTATCCCAACCTTCGACATCAAGCACCTTCAGCCCACAATCTTTTCCAGCTTTCAGGTTCATCACCTTCTCTTCGATTTTCAATTCTCCTACGATATACGTTTTTCCTTTTGGTTCTCTTTCTTTCATATTCTCTTCTTTCCAAATAACTAAAAGCTGAGGTTTCTTTCTTCTTCTACTTTGCCATTTGTCCCCATTAATTAATGTATATGTTGATTTGGTGCAACAGCTGAAAAAGAATCCAAGCTTAGACGCCAAACTCTCGGATATATGCATTGCAACTTCAGCAGCACCAACCTATCTTCCAGCTCACTATTTTCAAGCGAAAGACTCTGAAGGCAAAGTGATCAGAGAGTTTAACCTTATTGATGGAGGAGTTGCTGCAAATAATCCGGTATATATAATGTCTAAATTCTGATAATATATTTATTAATCTCTTATATCTCTAGCAAAAGTTGATTAATTCTCTGCTTCTAGTCACTTGTTGCTATAGGTGAAGTGACAAGGGAAATCAATGGAGGAACCCCCGATTTCTCCCCAATATCGCCTTTGGCATATGACCGATTTTTGGTGATATCACTAGGAACCGGTTCCCGAAAAGAGGAAGAGAAATACAGTGCGGAAGAAGCAGCTAAATGGGGCATCTTAGGGTGGCTAACCAGTGGTGGCTCCACACCTTTGGTTGATGTATTTACTCAAGCTAGTTCTGATATGGTTGACCTACACCTCTCCGTTGTTTTTCAAGCCCTCCACTCTGAGCAAAGTTACCTCCGAATTCAGGTATACATGCATAAGCATCCTCCTCAAATTTATATTTTCAACTTAGAAATAGAGTTAAATATATTTTTTGTCATTGAATTATTTTTTAAATATTACTTTAGTCCTCAAATAATCACTCTTTCTACTAAATCAATCCTTTAAGTAATCATTTTTTATGATACAGATGATTACTTTGGTGGCATCGTAATTATTTGATTATTCAACGACAAAAAATATATTTTACTTTAAGAAATATATAACATCTAAGAATAACAATAATAGTTGACATTTTGATTCATGTTCAAAAAGGAAAAATTAGAAGTAATAGTTGCAATATTTTTGAATAAAAAAATGCAGGACGATGCGTTAAATGGAAACACATCTTCTGTTGATGTGGCCACGAAGAAGAATTTGAATGATCTTGTCACAATTGGTGAGCAATTGTTAAAGAAACCCGTTTCAAGGGTTAACTTGGACACTGGCATTTATGAAACTGCTAACCACGAGACGAACCAGGAGGCTCTCAAGAGGTACAAAACAAAATAAAATTAAGCTTGTACAACTTTATTTTTTTTAATTTATTAAAGGCTATATAATAAGGATAATTTATTCCCTCTTAAAATTTCACTACAACCACATCTAATGGAATTTAAATTTGGTACCTCGTGAGGTACCAATTGAGTGTTGAAGACTAAAACTTTATTTGTTATAAAAAAAAAAAAGCTACAAATTTAGTTTAATTGTTGTTAAATTAATATTCGAGCAAATTAATCAATTAAGTAACGTTGTTGCAGGTTTGCGGGACTACTATCGAATGAGAGAAAGTTCCGGAAATCTCAAACACCCAATGGAAATGCCGAGGAAGCCAAATGATGGAAGTGCATAAGCTAGTCAATCCACCTCATTCGAATTTCGTTCTTTGCTTTTTTATTTTGTAAACAAAATAAATAAATTCAATCCGAGTTGGAAAACTGGGCATAATGCATACATTGATAATAACTATTTGTGGTTTGACCAAGTAAGATTATCGAGTTTCGATCCTTCTCTTGCATTCAGAATCTCTTCATATATTTTTTAATTCAAATATAACTAAAAGTATGTGATGGATTTTATTAATATACCAAACATGATGGGGTATATATATTGAACTGCTTCTGGAATTAAAGACATGAATAATGCAAATCTGTATTTTAATTCTACAATTACCTTAGTTTTAAAACTAATTCTACATATATCATATTTTTTATGTTTTTTATTTTATAATTATAAAAAGAAAGAAAAAGAAAAAAAGGGTCATGTATTTGTTCACATTACGTCACCAACGCAATTGTGCAAAATATGCACTATTGTGGCGCAAAATAGATAAGTAAAGACCTTTGCAAAAATACCGATTGTTCCTTTGAAGTTGTTGCTATTTGACAAATAAGATAAGGTTTATTAATTGTGAATCTACATAAATTGTGCCACGTTATATTCAAGACAAGCACATCAAGGGTTATAAAAATACCTTTGCAATAAGATGAAAGAGATTCTTTTTTTTTTTTTTTTTTTTGNTTCTTTTTTGACAAATTACATGCTTATATTGATAAATTATTAAAAAAGAAAAAAAGAAGCACTAATATATGCTTTCACCCTTGGACATGTGAATGTTTTACTACGTACAATGTTTGTTACAAGAATGTAAGGATATTTTTAGACATCTCCCATTCCTAGGAGTGAAATCCATGGGGGTGGGTTGGACAACAAATGATGTTTAAGTTTTAAATATAATTCAAGGTCTTTGATTGGAACTAGAGTCTTTCCTTGCTTTCCCATTTGATAATCAATATGTCATTATTGTTTTTCCATGCTACCGATGAAATGTGAAAGAGCACATGCGAGTAAGTACCATGACTTAAATATATTCTAGCGAGCACCTCATGCATTGCCAACTCATATGACAATAATTAGTTCAAGGATCAGACTTCTGAGTTGTGTTGTGATATATAGCCTGTTTGACATATATATAAACTTGTCTAGCCATATACAAAGATAAAAATTCTCAACAATTCAGTAAAACATAGAAGCCAAGGAATAAAGACAAAAGAAAGTTATAATTATCCTAAAATGACAGGATGTTAAATAGTATTACACAATCACTGAACTATGTGCTATCATGTATGGAAAAAAAAAACTATATAAAAACCTTTTGCTGACAATGAAAAATAAATATTGGTTATTTTAGTGAGATAGTGGTCAAATTTAAATTAATGAAATTGTGTGCAATTATTTTTCTTAAATTCAATTATTCATCAACTATCACATTTTCTATGATGTTTTTTTTTTTTTTTTTCTAAATATCTCCCACAAATTATCAAGACTGACTGAAATTTTCAGAATATGGGCTCATATATTTAAAAAATTAGGAATAAAATAGTTTAAGATATCTCACTGTTTTAAATAATTTATTATTCAGTTTAAGAATAAAAGGTGTGCTTCACTACATCTTTTTGGCAAATTATAAAAGAAAACAACGGATATGAGAAAAGGACAAAAAGAATTGGAGAGGTGAAAAAATTATAAAAGAATTGGAGACATTGGAGTACTATTAGCAGGTGATAGTGTGAAACCATGATAGGATTACTTGTTAGTTGCAGGTAAGTCGTCATAGGCCAATGTGTTTGGGTTGTTGATAATGTAGTAAGAATATGTTACTCTAATATATACTACTGTGCTAGTGGCATGTTTGGAATCTGATGAGATAGTAGACAGAGACTCCTCTAGAGGATTATCTCCAAGACACTTTTTTAACCCTTAGAATAGACTACTCAACTAGCCACTGGGCGCTAGAGGATCTGTTTTTATCTTTGTAGCAAAAATTAACTCGAGGATACCCTAAGTCATAACGACACAGTAGCCCTGCTCACATTCTAGCCTTAAATGGCAAAAAAAGTCTCTAGAATTCTTATAATTTCAGCATTACATAACTTCTCATAGAAATTTGATGAAATCCACTGCTAGATGAAAGGTTCTTATCATATAGATCATCCCTATAAAATTTTGGAGTAGTTTTAAATTAATTAATATTCCATTCAATTATTTAATGTAATGAACAATATACTTTTGAATTATAAATAAATCTCAATTATTTGATTAGATACCAACAACAATTTGATTAGAAACTTATGAATGTCTAATTTATCTAGAATTTGGCATGAATCATGAATATAGTATCATCTCATCATTCAACAGTCGAATTTATTGAATTCACATTTTATTAGAAGTTATTCAATAGTGTAATTGCTTAAGTCTTCCACTTCGTGTAAGTAAATATCCCCACCCATATATATATAGACACACGATCGATAAGATAAGTGACTATGTCCAAAGGCCAAATTAATGTGACAAAGGCAGATATTGTTTTGTATGGTTCCCAATTCATTATCAAGATATAGAACTCTGGATCTTAATCCAAAGTGTTTATCTTTTTCCTGCACCAAAGAAAAGATGTGAATATGACAGATTCAGACCCTAAATTTTCTTGGTTTCCAATTTCATCATCAATATCGTTATTGCTTTCCCATGAGGTAGAGTAGATAAGTAAAGACCTCCGAGCATAAGTTTCCGTGGTTTTCCATTTCTTCATTAATCAATAAAAGAAAACACCGTGTTTGGGAAAGAAATTTATGACACGCAATTTTCCATTGTTGTTGAGAGAAAATTTATTATGGTAATCGTCACTAATTCATGAAATTTTGAAAAATTAGAATGAAGTTTGGGAAGAATTTCGGTGGTTGATTATTCCATGCCAAACAAATCCGTCCATAAAATCGTTGTAACTAATGGTGTGAAATTCACTTTTAAAATTTTGAAAATTATTAGTTATGGATTAGGAAAGTAAAAGTTATTGGTATATATTAATAATTTTGCAGCAAGAAATCACCGCTAATTTTGTAAAACAAATAAGAAAAATGGCAAGTTATTCAATATCACAAGCAAAATTGATACTTAAAATGATTTATATCATTTATCTTACTAAACAGATATTTTGCAAGATGTTACAAGTACGAATTTCCATTTTCTAGTTTCAAAGAAATATGATTGTGTCACGTTATATTCAAGACAAGCACATCAATTGTAAATTTAAAAATTCTAAATTAAGGATAAGAATAAGGCCAATTATTTGAAAGGGCAACAATATCAAGAAATTAGATTAAATAAATAATTTTTTCTTTTTATTTTTTATTTTTTGGTAATAACTTTTTCTTCTTTAAGGTCACAATAATTGGTGCCTCAAGGTAACATTACAATATTTGGTCTTCTTGAGGGCCTGAATCTCCCCAAGATGAATATTTTGATATTTATTGAGAACTCATCTATCATTTTCTTAAGCATATATATATATATATATGATAACATAGAGATTCAAACCTTTAACTTTATATAACTATTCAAACTTTTCACCATTAAATCACTGCTTAAAGTTTACATTTTTTAACCTCTCATCCGGCCAAACACGTTACAAATTTATTAATCCCATGAAATAGAGAAGTTAAGAGTTGTCTGTATAATAGTATCATTTTCAAGGGAATTGGTCCTTTGAAGTTGTTGCTATTTGACAAATAAGATAAGGTTTATTAATTGTGAATCTACATAAATTGTGTCATGTTATATTCAAGACAAGCACATCAATTGTAAATTTAAAAATTCTAAATTAAGGATAAGAATAAGGCCAATTATTTGAAAGGACAACAATATAAAGAAATTAAATTAAATAAATAATTTTTTTCTTCTTTATTTTTTATTTTTTTTGGTAATAACTTTTTTTTTCTTTAAGGTCACAATAA
>QAOA01001299.1:0-18740 GCA_003255065.1 Cercis canadensis
ACATTGACTCACTAGGAATCTGTCCAGTCCTAGATACAGTGAATTAAAAGAAAAATATTCGAGTTAGAAACAGGGATGAATCGAAACAGTGTCCCAGGGCAGATATAGTGACTCACCAGGAAACTGTCCAGCCACAGATAAAATGAACCATAAGAAAAATATCCGAGTTAGAAACTGGAATGAACCGAACACGGGTTCCGGGGCATATACATTGACTCACTAGGAATCTGTCCAGTCCTAGATACAGTGAATTATAAGAAAAATATTCGAGTTAGAAACATTTAGAAACAGGGATGAACCGAAACATGGTCCCGGGGCTGATATAGTGACTCACTAGGAAATTGTCCAGTCCTCGATACAGTGAACTATAAGAAAAATATCCGAGTTAGAAACATTTAGAAACAGGGATGAACTGAAACAGGGTCCCGGGGCAGATATAGTGACTCACCAGGAAACTGTCTAGTCCCAGATAAAGTAAACCGTAAAAAAAATGTCCGAGTCAGAAATAGGGATGAACCAAAACAGGGCCCTGGGTCAGATATAGTGACTTACCAGGAAACTATCCAGCCCCACATACAGTGAACCAGAAGAAAAATATCCGAGTTAAAAACAGGGATGAACCGAAAACGGGTCCCGGGGCAAATATAGTGACTCACCAGGAATCTGTCCAGTCCTAGATACTGTGAATTATAAGAAAAATATCCTAGTTAGAAATATTTAGAAACAGGGATGAACCGAAACATGGTCCCGGGCCTGATATAGGGACTCACCAGGAAACTGTCCAGTCCTCGATACAGTGCACTATAGGAAAAATATTCGAGTTAGAAACATTTAGAAACGGGGATGAACCGAAACAGGGTCCCGGAGCAGATATAGTGACTCACTAGGAAGCTAACCAGTCTCAGATAAAGTCAACCATAAGAAAAATATCCGAGTCAGATATAGGGATGAACCGAAACAGGGCCCTGGGTCAGATATAGAGACTCACCAGGAAACTATCCAGCCCCAGATATAGTGAACTAGAAGAAAAATATCCGAGTTAGAAACAGGGATGAACCGAAAACGGCTCCCGGGGCAAATATAGTGACTCACCAGGAATCTGTCCAGTCCTAGTCAGTCCTAGATACAGTGAATTATAAGAAAAATATCCAAGTTAGAAATATTTAGAAACAGGGATGAACCGAAACATGGTCGCGGGCCTGATATAGTGACTCACCAGGAAATTGTTCAGTCCTCGATACAGTGAACTATAAGAAAAATATCCGAGTTAGAAACATATAGAAACAGGGATGAACTGAAACAGGGTCCCGGGGCAGATATAGTGACTCACCAGGTAACTGTCTAGTCCCAGATAAAGTAAACCATAAAAAAAATATCCGAGTCAGAAATAAGGATGAACCCAAACAGGACCCTGGGTCAGATATAGTGACTCATCAGGAAACTGTCTCATCCCAGATACAGGGAAAAAAAAGAAAAATATCCGAGTTAGAAACAGGGATGAACCAAAAACGGGTCCCGGGGCAAATATAGTGACTCACCAGGAATCTGTCCAGTCCTAGATACAGTGAATTATAAGAAAAATATCCGAGTTAGAAATATTTAGAAACAGGGATGAACCGAAACATGGTCCCGGGCCTGATATAGTGACTCACCAGGAAACTGTCCAGTCCTCGATACAGTGCACTATAAGAAAAATATTCGAGTTAGAAACATTTAGAAACGGGGATGAACCGAAACAGGGTCCCGGAGCAGATATAGTGACTCACCAGGATACTAACCAGTCTCAGATAAAGTCAACCATAAGAAAAATATCCGAGTCAGATATAGGGATGAACCGAAACAGGGCCCTGGGCCAGATATAGTGACTCACCAGGAAACTATCCAGCCCCAGATACTGTGAACCAGAAGAAAAATATCCGACTTAAAAACAGGGATGAACCGAAAACGGGTTCCGGGGCATATACATTGACTTACCAGGAATCTGTCCAGTCCTAGATACAGTGAATTATAACAAAAATACTCAAGTTAGAAACATTTAGAAACAGGGATGAACCGAAACATGGTCCCGGGGCTGATATAGTGACTCACCAGGAAACTGTCCAGCCCCAGATAAAATGAACCATAAGAAAAATATCCGAGTTAGAAACTGGAATGAACCGAAAACGGGTTCCGGGGCATATACATTGACTCACTAGGAATCTGTCCAGTCCTAGATACAGTGAATTAGAAGAAAAATATTCGAGTTAGAAACAGGGATGAACCGAAACAGGGTCCTGGGGCACATATAGTGACTCACCAGGAAACTCTCCAGCCACAGATAAAATGAACCATAAGAAAAATATCAGAGTTAGAAACTGGAATGAACCGAAAACGGGTTCCGGGGCATATACATTGACTCACTAGGAATCTGTCCAGTCCTAGATACAGTGAATTATAAGAAAAATATTCGAGTTAGAAACATTTAGAAACAGGGATGAACCGAAACATGGTCCCGGGGCTGATATAGTGACTCACCAGGAAACTGTCCAGTCCTCGATACAGTGAACTATAAGAAAAATATCCGAGTTAGAAACATTTAGAAACAGGGATGAACCGAAACAGGGTCCCGGGGCAGATATAGTGACTCACCAGGAAACTGTCTAGCCCCAGATACAGTAAACCATAAGAAAAATATCCGAGTTAGAAACAGTTAGAAACAGGGATGAACCGAAAAAGGGTCCCGGGGCAGATATAGTGACTCACCAGGAAACTGTCCAGCCCAGGTACAGTGAACCATAAGCAAAATATCCGAGTTAGAAACAGGGATGAACCGAAAACGGGTCCCGGGGCAGATATAGTGACTCACCAGGAAACTGTCCAGCCCCAGATACAGTAAACCATAAGAAAAATATCCGAGTTAGAAATAGTTAGAAACAGGGATGAACCGAAAATGGGTCCCGGGGCAGATATAGTGACTCACAAGAAATCTGTCCAGTCTGAGATACAGTGAACTATAAGAAAAATGTCCGTGTTAGAAACATTTAGAAACAGGGATGAACCGAAACAGGGTCCTGGGGCAGATATAGTGACTCACCAGGAAACTGTCCAGCCCCAGATACAGTGAACCATAAGAAAAATATCCGAGTTAGAAACAGGGATGAACCGAAAACGGGTTCCGGGGCATATACATTGACTCACCAGGAATCTGTCAAGTCCTAGATACAGTGAATTATAAGAAAAATATCCGAGTTAGAAATATTTAGAAACAGGGATGAACCGAAACATGGTCCCGGGCCTGATATAGTGACTCATCAGGAAACTGTCCAGTCCTCGATACAGTGCACTATAAGAAAAATATTCGAGTTAGAAACATTTAGAAACGGGGATGAACCGAAACAGGGTCCCGGAGCAGATATAGTGACTCACCAGGAAACTAACCAGTCTCAGATAAAGTCAACCATAAGAAAAATATCCGAGTCAGATATAGGGATGAACCGAAACAGGGCCCTGGGCCAGATATAGTGACTCACCAGGAAACTATCCAGCCCTAGATACAGTGAACCAGAAGAAAAATATCCGAGTTAGAAACAGGGATGAACCGAAAACGGGTTCCGGGGCATATACATTGACTCACTATGAATCTGTCCAGTCCTAGATACAGTGAATTATAAGAAAAATATTCGAGTTAGAAACAGGGATGAACTGAAACATGGTCCCCGGGCTGATATAGTGACTCACCAGGAAACTGTCCAGTCGTCGATACATAACAGGGATGAACCGAAACATGGTCCCGGGGCTGATATAGTGACTCAACAGGAAACTGTTCAGCCCCAGATAAAATGAATCATAAGAAAAATATCCGAGTTAGAAACTGGAATGAACCGAAAACGGGTTCCGGGGCATATACATTGACTCACTAGGAATCTGTCCAGTCCTAGATACAGTGAATTAGAAGAAAAATATTCGAGTTAGAAACAGGGATGAACCGAAACAGGGTCCCGGGGCAGATATAGTGACTCACCAGGAAACTGTCCAGCCACAGATAAAATGAACCATAAGAAAAATATCCGAGTTAGAAACTGGAATGAACCGAAAACGGGTTCCGGGGCATATACATTGACTCATTAGGAATCTGTCCAGTCCTAGATACAGTGAATTATAAGAAAAATAATCGAGTTAGAAACATTTAGAAACAGGGATGAATCGAAACATGGTCCCAGGGCTGATATAGTGACTCACCAGGAAATTGTCCAGTCCTCGATACAGTGAACTATAAGAAAAATATCCGAGTTAGAAACATATGGAAACAGGGATGAACTGAAACAGGGTCCCGGGGCAGATATAGTGACTCACCAGAAAACTGTCCAGCCCCCGATACAGTGAACCATAAGAAAAATATCCGAGTTAGAAACAGGGATGAACCGAAAAAGGGTCCCGAGGAAGATATAGTGACTCACTAGGAAACTGTCTAGTCCTCGATACAGTGAACCAGAAGAAAAATATCCTTGTTAGAAACAGGGATGAACCGAAACAGGGTCCCGGGGCAGATACAGTGACTCACCAGGAAACTGTCCAGCCCCAGATACAGTGAACCATAAGAAAAATATCCGAGTTAGAAACAGGGATGAACCGAAAAAAGGTCCCGGGGCAGATATAGGGCGTGTTTGAAAGTGTTTTGGTTTTTTGGTTTTTAAACAGAGTTTTTGAAAACAGCTATTTCTTGTTCTTGTTTTCTTGTTTTTAATACAGTTTTGTGAGAGAAGATTTTTAAAAACAGTTTTATAAAACAAGTTTTTTTGTTTTATTGTTTTCAAAAAGAAAAAACTGTTTTTAAAAACAGATTTCAAACAGGCCCATAGTGACTCACCAGGAAACTGTCCAGCCCCAAGTACAGTGAACCATAAGGAAAATATCCGAGTTAGAAACAGAAATGAACCGAAACAGGGCCCTGGGCCAGATACAGTGACTCACCAAGAAACTGTCCAGCCCCAGATACAGTGAACCAAAAGAAAAATTTCCGAGTTAGAAATAGTTAGAAACAGGGACGAACCGAAAAAGGGTCTCGGGGCAGATATAGTGTGTCACAAGGAAACTGTCCAGTCCCAGATACAGGGAACCGTAAGAAAAATATCTGACTCAGATACATGGAGGAACCGAAACAGGGTCCTGGGCCAGATATAGTGACTCACCAGGAAACTATCCAGCCCCAGAGAAAGTGATCCATAAGAAAAATATCCGAGTCAAAAATAGGGATGAACCAAAACAGGGCCCTGTGCCAGATATAGTGACTCACCAGGAAACTATCCAGCCCCAGATACGGTGAACCAGAAGAAAAATATCCGAGTGAGAAACAGGGATGAACCGAAACAGGGTCCCGGGGCAGATATAGTGACTCACCAGGAAACTGTCCAGCCCCAGATACAGTGAATCATAAGAAAAATATCCGAGTTAGAAACAGGGATTAACTGAAAACGGGTCCCGGGGCAGATATAGTGTCTAACCAGGAAACTGTCCAGCCCCACAAACAGTGAACCATAAGCAAAATATCCGAGTCAGAAACAGGGATGAACCGAAACAGGGCCCTGGTCCAGATATAGTGACTCACCAGGAAACTATCCAGCCCCAGATACAGTGAACTAGAAGAAAAATATCCGAGTTAGAAACAGGGATGAACCGTAACAGGGTCCCGGGGCAGATATAGTTACTCACCAGGAAACTGTCTATCCCCAGATACAGTGAACCATAAGAAACATATTCGAGTTAGAAACAGTTAGAAACAGGGATGAACCCAAAATGGGTCCCGGGGCAGATATAGTGACTCACCAGAAATCTGTACAGGATGAACCGAAACAGGGTCCTGGGGCAGATATAGTGACACACCAGCAAACTATCTATCCCCAGATACAGTAAACCATAAGAAATATATCCGAGTTAGAAACAGGGATGAACCGAAAACGGGTCCGAGGCAGATATAGTGACTCACTAGAAGTCCGTACGGTCCGAGATACAGTGAACCATAAGAAAAATGTCCGAGTTAGAAACATTTAGAAACATGGATGAAACGAAACAGGGTCCCGGGGAAGATATAGTGACTCACCAGGAAACTGTCCAGCCCCAGATACAGTGAACCAAAAGAAAAATATCCGAGTTAGAAACAGGGATGAACCGAAACAGGGCCCTGGGCCAAATATAGTAACTCACCAGGAAACTATCCAGCCCCAGATACAGTGAACTAGAAGAAAAATATCCGAGTTGGAAACAGGGATGAACCGAAACAGGGTCCCGGGGCAGATATAGTGACTCACCAGGAAACTGTCTAGCCCCAGATACTGTGAACCATAAGAAAAATATCCGAGTTAGAAACAGGGATGAACCGAAACAGGGTCTCAGGGCAGCTATAGTGACTCACCAGGAAACTGTCCAGCCCCAGAAACTGTGAACCATAAGAAAAATATCCGAGTTAGAAATAGGGATTAACTGAAAACGGATCCCGGGGAAGATATAGTGACTAACCAGGAAACTGTCCAGCCCCACATACAGTGAACCATAAGCAAAATATCCGAGTCAGAAACAGGGATGAACCGAAAAAGGGTCCCGGGGCAGATATAGTGACTCACTAGGAATCTGTCTAGTCCAAGATACAGTGAATTATAACAAAAATATCCGAGTTAGAAACATTTAGAAACAGGGATGAACCGAAACAGGGTCCCGGGGCAGATATAGTGACCCACCAGGAAACTGTCCAGCCCCAGATACAGTTAACTATAAGAAAAATATCCGAGTTAGAAAAACTTAGAAACAGGGATGAACCGAAAACAAGTCCCGGGGCAGATATAATGACTCACCAGGAAACTGTCCAGCCCCAGATACAGTGAACCATAAGCAAAATATCCGAGTTAGAAATAGGGATGAACCGAAAACGGGTCCCGGGGCAGATATAGTGACTCACTAGGAATCTGTCTAGTCCAAGATACAGTGAATTATAACAAAAATATCCGAGTTAGAAACATTTAGAAACAGGGATGAACCGAAACAGGGTCCCGGGGCAGATATAGTGACCCACCAGGAAACTGTCCAGCCCCAGATACAGTTAACTATAAGAAAAATATCCGAGTTAGAAAAACTTAGAAACAGGGATGAACCGAAAACAAGTCCCGGGGCAGATATAATGACTCACCAGGAAACTGTCCAGCCCCAGATACAGTGAACCATAAGCAAAATATCCGAGTTAGAAATAGGGATGAACCGAAAACGGGTCCCGGGGCAGATATAGTGACTCACCAAGAAACTTTCCAGCCCCAGGTACAGTGAACCATAACCAAAATATCCGAGTTAGAAACAGGGATGAACCGAAAACGGGTCCCGAGGTAGATATAATGACTCACCAGGAAACTATCCAGCCCTAGATACAGTGAAGCATAAGAAAAATATCCGAGTTAGAAACAGGGATGAACCGAAAACGGTTCCCGGGGCAGATATAGTGAATCACCAGGAAACTGTCCAGTCCTAGATTCAGTGAACCATCAGAAAACTATCCGAGTCAGAATCAGGGATGAACCGTAAAAGGGTCTCGGGGCAGATAAAGTGACTCACCAGGAAACTGTCCAGCCCCAGGTACAGTGAACCATAAGCAAAATATCCGAGTTAGAAACAAGGATGAACCGAAAACGGGTCCCGGGGCAGATATAGTGACTCACCAGGAAACTGTCCAGCCCCAGATACAGTGAACCATAAGAAAAATATCCGAGTTAGAAACAGGGATGAACCGAAAACGGGTCCCGGGGCAGATATAGTGACTCACCAGGAAACTGTCCAGCCCCAGATAAAGTGAACCATAAGAAAAATATCCGAGTTAGAAACAGGGATGAACCGAAAAAGGGTCCCAGGGCAGATATAGTGACTCAACAGGAAACTATCCAGGCCCAGGTACAGTGAACCAAAAGCAAAATATTCGAGTTAGAAACAGGGATGAACCGAAACAGGGCCCTGGGCCAGATACAGTGACTCACCAAGAAACTGTCCACCCCAGATACAGTGAACCAAAAGAAAAATATATGAGTTAGAATTTGTTAGAAACAGGGACGAACCGAAAAAGGGTCCCGGGGCAGATATAGTGTGTCACCAGGAAACTGTCCAGTCCCAGATACAGGGAACCGTAAGAAAAATATCTGACTCAGATACATTGAGGAACCGAAACAGGGTCCTGGGCCAGATATAGTGACTCACCAGGAAACTGTCCAGCCCCAGATAAAGTGATCCATAAGAAAAATATCCGAATCAGTAACAGGGATGAACCGAAACAGGGCCCTGGGCCAGATATAGTGACTTACCAGGAAACTATCCAGTCCCAGATACAGTGAACCAGAATAAAAATATCCGAGTTAGAAATAGGGATGAACCGAAACAGGGTCCCAGGGCAGCTATAGTGACTCACCAAGAAACTGTCCAGCCCCAGATACTGTGAACCATAAGAAAAATATCCGAGTTAGAAACAGGGATTAACTGAAAACGGGTCCCGGGGAAGATATAGTGACTAACCAGGAAACTGTCCAGCCCCACATACAGTGAACCATAAGCAAAATATCCGAGTCAGAAACAGGGATGAACCGAAAGAGGGCCCTGGGCCAGATATAGTGACTTACCAGGAAACTATCCAGCCCCAGATACAGTGAACTAGAAGAAAAATATCCGAGTTAGAACAGGGATGAACCGAAAACGGTTCCCGGGGCAGATATAGTGACTCACCAGGAAACTGTCCGGTCCTAGATTCAGTGAACCATCAGAAAACTATCCGAGTCAGAATCAGGGATGAACCGTAAACGGGTCCCGGGGCAGATAAAGTGACTCACCAGGAAACTGTCCAGCCCCAGGTACAGTGAACCATAAGCAAAATATCCGAGTTAGAAACAAGGATGAACCGAAAACGGGTCCCGGGGCAGATATAGTGACTTACCAGGAAACTGTCCAGCCCCAGATACAGTGAACCATAAGAAAAATATCCGAATTAGAAAAAGTTAGAAACAGGGATGAGCCGAAAACGGGTCTCGGGGCAGATATAATGACTCACCAGGAAACTGTCCAGTCCCAATAAAGTGAACCATAAGAAAAATATCCGAATTAGAAACAGTTAGAAACAGGGATGAACCGAAAACGGGTCCCGGGGCAGATATAGTGACTCACCAGGAAACTGTCCAGCCCCAGATACAGTGAACCATAAGAAAAATATCCGAGTTAGAAACAGGGATGAACCGAAAAAGGGTCCCGGGGCAGATATAGTGACTCACCAGGAAACTGTCCAGCCCCAGATACAGTGAACCATAAGAAAAATATCCGAGTTAGAAACAGGGATGAACCGAAAACGGGTTCCGGGGCAGATATAGTGACTCACCAGGAAACTGTCCAGCCCCAGATACAGTGAACCATAAGAAAAATATCCGAGTTAGAAACAGGGATGAACCGAAAACGGGTTCCGGGGCAGATATAGTGACTCACCAGGAAACTGTCCAGCCCCAGATACAGTGAACCATAAGAAAAATATCCGAGTTAGAAACAGGGATGAACCGAAAACGGGTTTCGGGGCAGATACATTGACTCACCAGGAATCTGTCAAGTCCTAGATACAGTGAATTATAAGAAAAATATCCGAGTTAGAAACATTTAGAAACAGGGATGAACCGAAACAGGGTCCCGGGGCAGATATAGTGACTCACCAGGAAACTGTCCAGCCCCAGATACAGTGAACCATAAGAAAAATATCCGAGTTAGAAACAGGGATGAACCGAAAACGGGTCCCGGGGCAGATATAGTGACTCACCAGGAAACTGTCCAGCCCCAGATACAGTGAACCATAAGAAAAATATCCGAGTTAGAAACAGGGATGAACCGAAAACGGGTCCCGGGGCAGATATAGTGACTAACCAGGAAACTGTCCAGCCCCAGATACAGTGAACCATAAGAAAAATATCCGAGTTAGAAACAGGGATGAACCGAAAAAGGGTCCCGGGGCAGATATAGTGACTCACCAGGAAACTGTCCAGCCCCAGATACAGTGAACCATAAGAAAAATATCCGAGTTAGAAACAGGGATGAACCGAAAACGGGTCCCGGGGCAGATATAGTGACTCACCAGGAAACTGTCCAGCCCCAGATACAGTGAACCATAAGAAAAATATCCGAGTTAGAAACAGGGATGAACCGAAAACGGGTCCCGGGGCAGATATAGTGACTCACCAGGAAACTGTCCAGCCCCAGATACAGTGAACCATAAGAAAAATATCCGAGTTAGAAACAGGGATGAACCGAAAACGGGTCCCGGGGCAGATATAGTGACTCACCAGGAAACTGTCCAGCCCCAGATACAGTGAACCATAAGCAAAATATCCGAGTTAGAAACAGGGATGAACCGAAAACGGGTCCCGGGGCAGATATAGTGACTCACCAGGAAACTGTCCAGCCCCAGATACAGTGAACCATAAGAAAAATATCCGAGTTAGAAACAGGGATGAACCGAAAACGGGTCCCGGGGCAGATATAGTGACTCACCAGGAAACTGTCCAGCCCCAGATACAGTGAACCATAAGAAAAATATCCGAGTTAGAAACAGGGATGAACCGAAAACGGGTCCCGGGGCAGATATAGTGACTCACCAGGAAACTGTCCAGCCCCAGATACAGTGAACCATAAGAAAAATATCCGAGTTAGAAACAGGGATGAACCGAAAACGGGTCCCGGGGCAGATATAGTGACTCACCAGGAAACTGTCCAGCCCCAGATACAGTGAACCATAAGAAAAATATCCGAGTTAGAAACAGGGATGAACCGAAAACGGGTCCCGGGGCAGATATAGTGACTCACCAGGAAACTGTCCAGCCCCAGATACAGTGAACCATAAGAAAAATATCCGAGTTAGAAACAGGGATGAACTGAAAACGGGTCCCGGGGCAGATATAGTGACTCACCAGGAAACTGTCCAGCCCCAGATACAGTGAACCATAAGAAAAATATCCGAGTTAGAAACAGGGATGAACCGAAAAAGGGTCCCGGGGCAGATATAGTGACTCACCAGGAAACTGTCCAGCCCCAGATACAGTGAACCATAAGAAAAATATCCGAGTTAGAAACAGTTAGAAACAGGGATGAACCGAAAACGGGTCCCGGGGCAGATATAGTGACTCACCAGGAAACTGTCCAGCCCCAGATACAGTAAACCATAAGAAAAATATCCGAGTTAGAAACAGGGATGAACCGAAAACGGGTTCCGGGGCAGATATAGTGACTCACCAGGAAACTGTCCAGCCCCAGATACAGTGAACCATAAGAAAAATATCCGAGTTAGAAACAGGGATGAACCGAAAAAGGGTCCCGGGGCAGATATAGTGACTCACCAGGAAACTGTCCAGCCCCAGATACAGTGAACCATAAGAAAAATATCCGAGTTAGAAACAGGGATGAACCGAAAAAGGGTCCCGGGGCAGATATAGTGACTCACCAGGAAACTGTCCAACCCCAGATACAGTAAACCATAAGAAAAATATCCGAGTTAGAAATAGGTATAAACAGGGATGAACCGAAAATGGGTCCCGGGGCAGATATAGTGACTCACAAGGAAACTGTCCAGTCCCAGATACAGGGAACCATAAGAAAAATATCTGACTCAGAAACAGGGATGAACCGAAACAGGGCGCTGGGCCAGATATAGTGACACACCAGGAAACTGTCCAGCCCCAGATACAGTGAACCATAAGAAAAATATCCGAGTTAGAAACAGGGATGAACCGAAAACGGGTTCCGGGGCAGATATAGTGACTCACCAGGAAACTGTCCAGCCCCAGATACAGTAAACCATAAGAAAAATATCCGAGTTAGAAATAGTTAGAAACAGGGATGAACCGAAAATGGGTCCCGGGGCAGATATAGTGACTCACAAGAAATCTGTCCAGTCTGAGATACAGTGAACTATAAGAAAAATGTCCGTGTTAGAAACATTTAGAAACAGGGATGAACCGAAACAGGGTCCTGGGGCAGATATAGTGACTCACCAGGAAACTGTCCAGCCCCAGATACAGTGAGCCGAAAGAAAAATATCCGAGTTAGAAAATGTTAGAAACAGGGATGAACCGAAAAAGGGTCCCGGGGCAGATATAGTGACTCACCAGGAAACTGTCCAGCCCCAGATACAGTGAACCATAAGAAAAATATCCGAGTTAGAAACAGGGATGAACCGAAAACGGGTTTCGGGGCATATACATTGACTCACCAGGAATCTGTCAAGTCCTAGATACAGTGAATTATAAGAAAAATATCCGAGTTAGAAACATTTAGAAACAGGGATGAACCGAAACAGGGTCCCGGGGCAGATATAGTGACTCACCAGGAAACTGTCCAGCCCCAGATACAGTGAACCATAAGAAAAATATCCGAGTTAGAAACAGGGATTAACCGAAAACGGGTTCCGGGGCATATACATTGACTCACCAGGAATCTGTCAAGTCCTAGATACAGTGAATTATAAGAAAAATATCCGAGTTAGAAACATTTAGAAACAGGGATGAACCGAAACAGGGTCCCGGGGCAGATATAGTGACTCACCAGGAAACTGTCCAGCCCCAGATACAGTGAACCATAAGAAAAATATCCGAGTTAGAAACAGGGATGAACCGAAAACGGGTTTCGGGGCATATACATTGACTCACCAGGAATCTGTCAAGTCCTAGATACAGTGAATTATAAGAAAAATATCCGAGTTAGAAACATTTAGAAACAGGGATGAACCGAAACAGGGTCCCGGGGCAGATATAGTGACTCACCAGGAAACTGTCCAGCCCCAGATACAGTGAACCATAAGAAAAATATCCGAGTTAGAAACAGGGATGAACCGAAAACGGGTCCCGGGGCAGATATAGTGACTCACCAGGAAACTGTCCAGCCCCAGATACAGTGAACAATAAGAAAAATATCCGAGTTAGAAACAGGGATGAACCGAAAACGGGTCCCGGGGCAGATATAGTGACTCACCAGGAAACTGTCCAGCCCCAGATAAAGTGAACCATAAGAAAAATATCCGAGTTAGAAACAGGGATGAACCGAAAACGGGTCCCGGGGCAGATATAGTGACTCACCAGGAAACTGTCCAGCCCCAGATAAAATGAACCATAAGAAAAATATCCGAGTTAGAAACAGGGATGAACCGAAAACGGGTTCCGGGGCAGATATAGTGACTCACCAGGAAACTGTCTAGCCCCAGATACAGTAAACCATAAGAAAAATATCCGAGTTAGAAACAGTTAGAAACAGGGATGAACCGAAAATGGGTCCCGGGGCAGATATAGTGACTCACCAGGAAACTGTCCAGCCCCAGATACAGTGAACCATAAGAAAAATATCCGAGTTAGAAACAGGGATGAACCGAAAACGGGTTCCGGGGCAGATATAGTGACTCACCAGGAAACTGTCCAGCCCCAGATACAGTAAACCATAAGAAAAATATCCGAGTTAGAAATAGTTAGAAACAGGGATGAACCGAAAATGGGTCCCGGGGCAGATATAGTGACTCACCAGGAAACTGTCCAGCCCCAGATACAGTGAACCATAAGAAAAATATCCTAGTTAGAAACAGTTAGAAACAGAGATGAACCGAAACAGGGTCCCGGGGCAGATATAGTGACTCACCAGGAAACTGTCCAGCCCCAGATACAGTAAACCATAAGAAAAATATCCGAGTTAGAAATAGTTAGAAACAGGGATGAACCGAAAATGGGTCCCGGGGCAGATATAGTGACTCACAAGAAATCTGTCCAGTCTGAGATACAGTGAACTATAAGAAAAATGTCCGTGTTAGAAACATTTAGAAACAGGGATGAACCGAAACAGGGTCCTGGGGCAGATATAGTGACTCACCAGGAAACTGTGCAGCCCCAGATACAGTGAGCCGAAAGAAAAATATCCGAGTTAGAAAATGTTAGAAACAGGGATGAACCGAAAAAGGGTCCCGGGGCAGATATAGTGACTCACCAGGAAACTGTCCAGCCCCAGATACAGTGAACCATAAGAAAAATATCCTAGTAAGAAACAGTTAGAAACAGAGATGAACCGAAACAGGGTCCCGGGGCAGATATAGTGACTCACCAGGAAACTGTCCAGCCCCAGATACAGTAAACCATAAGAAAAATATCCGAGTTAGAAATAGTTAGAAACAGGGATGAACCGAAAATGGGTCCCGGGGCAGATATAGTGACTCACAAGAAATCTGTCCAGTCTGAGATACAGTGAACTATAAGAAAAATGTCCGTGTTAGAAACATTTAGAAACAGGGATGAACCGAAACAGGGTCCTGGGGCAGATATAGTGACTCACCAGGAAACTGTCCAGCCCCAGATACAGTGAGCCGAAAGAAAAATATCCGAGTTAGAAAATGTTAGAAACAGGGATGAACCGAAAAAGGGTCCCGGGGCAGATATAGTGACTCACCAGGAAACTGTCCAGCCCCAGATACAGTGAACCATAAGAAAAATATCCTAGTAAGAAACAGTTAGAAACAGAGATGAACCGAAACAGGGTCCCGGGGCAGATATAGTGACTCACCAGGAAACTGTCCAGCCCCAGATACAGTGAACCATAAGAAAAATATCCTAGTAAGAAACAGTTAGAAACAGAGATGAACCGAAACAGGGTCCCGGGGCAGATATAGTGACTCACCAGGAAACTGTCCAGCCCCAGATACAGTGAACCATAAGAAAAATATCCGAGTTAGAAATAGGGATGAACCGAAAACGGGTCCCGGGGCAGATATAGTGACTCACCAGGAAACTGTCCAGCCCCAGATACAGTGAACCATAAGAAAAATATCCGAGTTAGAAACAGGGATGAACCGAAAACGGGTTTCGGGGCATATACATTGACTCACCAGGAATCTGTCAAGTCCTAGATACAGTGAATTATAAGAAAAATATCCGAGTTAGAAACATTTAGAAACAGGGATGAACCGAAACAGGGTCCCGGGGCAGATATAGTGACTCACCAGGAAACTGTCCAGCCCCAGATACAGTGAACCATAAGAAAAATATCCGAGTTAGAAACAGGGATGAACCGAAAACGGGTTTCGGGGCATATACATTGACTCACCAGGAATCTGTCAAGTCCTAGATACAGTGAATTATAAGAAAAATATCCGAGTTAGAAACATTTAGAAACAGGGATGAACCGAAACAGGGTCCCGGGGCAGATATAGTGACTCACCAGGAAACTGTCCAGCCCCAGATACAGTGAACCATAAGAAAAATATCCGAGTTAGAAACAGGGATGAACCGAAAACGGGTTTCGGGGCATATACATTGACTCACCAGGAATCTGTCAAGTCCTAGATACAGTGAATTATAAGAAAAATATCCGAGTTAGAAACATTTAGAAACAGGGATGAACCGAAACAGGGTCCCGGGGCAGATATAGTGACTCACCAGGAAACTGTCCAGCCCCAGATACAGTGAACCATAAGAAAAATATCCGAGTTAGAAACAGGGATGAACCGAAAACGGGTTTCGGGGCATATACATTGACTCACCAGGAATCTGTCAAGTCCTAGATACAGTGAATTATAAGAAAAATATCCGAGTTAGAAACATTTAGAAACAGGGATGAACCGAAACAGGGTCCCGGGGCAGATATAGTGACTCACCAGGAAACTGTCCAGCCCCAGATACAGTGAACCATAAGAAAAATATCCGAGTTAGAAACAGGGATGAACCGAAAACGGGTTCCGGGGCAGATATAGTGACTCACCAGGAAACTGTCCAGCCCCAGATAAAATGAACCATAAGAAAAATATCCGAGTTAGAAACAGGGATGAACCGAAAACGGGTTTCGGGGCATATACATTGACTCACCAGGAATCTGTCAAGTCCTAGATACAGTGAATTATAAGAAAAATATCCGAGTTAGAAACATTTAGAAACAGGGATGAACCGAAACAGGGTCCCGGGGCAGATATAGTGACTCACCAGGAAACTGTCCAGCCCCAGATACAGTGAACAAAAAGAAAAATATCCGAGTTAGAAACAGGGATGAACCGAAAACGGGTTTCGGGGCATATACATTGACTCACCAGGAATCTGTCAAGTCCTAGATACAGTGAATTATAAGAAAAATATCCGAGTTAGAAACATTTAGAAACAGGGATGAACCGAAACAGGGTCCCGGGGCAGATATAGTGACTCACCAGGAAACTGTCCAGCCCCAGATACAGTGAACCATAAGAAAAATATCCGAGTTAGAAACAGGGATGAACCGAAAACGGGTTCCGGGGCAGATATAGTGACTCACCAGGAAACTGTCCAGCCCCAGATACAGTGAACCATAAGAAAAATATCCGAGTTAGAAACAGGGATGAACCGAAAACGGGTCCCGGGGCAGATATAGTGACTCACCAGGAAACTGTCCAGCCCCAGATAAAATGAACCATAAGAAAAATATCCGAGTCAGAAATAGAGAAGAACCGAAAAAGGGTCCCGGGGCAGATATAGTGACTCACCAGGAAACTGTCCAGCCCCAGATACTGTGAACCATAAGAAAAATATCCGAGTTAGAAACAGGGATGAACCGAAAAAGGGTCCCGGGGCATATATAGTGACTTACCAGGAAACTGTCCAGCCCCACATACAGTGAACCATAAGCAAAATATCCGAGTCAGAAACAGGGATGAACCGAAACAGGGCCCTGGGCCAGATACAGTGGCTCACCAAGAAACTGTCCAGCCCCAGATACAGTGAACCAAAAGAAAAATATCCGAGTTAGAAATAGTTAGAAACAGCGATGAACCGAAAAAGGGTCCCGGGGCAGATATAGTGTGTCACCAAGAAACTATCCAGTCCCAGAGACAGGGAACCGTAAGAAAAATATCTGACTCAGATACATGGAGGAACCGAAACAGGGTCCTGGGCCAGATATAGTGAATCACCAGGAAACTGTCCAGCCCCAGATAAAGTGATCCATAAGAAAAATATCCGAGTTGGAAACAAGGATGAACCGAAACAGGGTCCCGGGGCAGATATAGTGACTCACCAGGAAACTGTCTAGCCCTAGATACTGTGAACCATAAGAAAAATATCCGAGTTAGAAACTGGGATTAACTGAAAACGGGTCCCGGGGCAGATATAGTGACTAACCAGGAAACTGTCCAGCCCCACATACAGTGAACCATAAGCAAAATATCCGAGTCAGAAACAGGGATGAACAGAAATAGGGCCCTGGGCCAGATATAGTGACTCACCAGGAAACTATCCAGCCCAGATACGTGAACTAGAAGAAAAATATCCGAGTTAGAAACAGGGATGAACCGAAACAGGTTCCTGGGGCAGATATAGTGACTCACCAGGAAACTGTCTATCCCCAGATACAGTAAACCATAAGAAATATATCCGAGTTAGAAACAGCGATGAACCGAAAACGGGTCCCGAGGCAGATATAGTGACTCACTAGAAGTCTATACAGTCCGAGATACAGTGAACCATAAGAAAAATGTCCGAGTTAGAAACATTTAGAAACATGGATGAAACGAAACAGGGTCCCGGGGCAGATATAGTGACTCACCAGGAAACTGTCCAGCCCCAGATACAGTGAACCATAAGAAAAATATCCGAGTTAGAAACAGGGATTAACCGAAAACGGGTCCCGGGGCAGATATAGTGACTCACCAGGAAACTGTCCAGCCCCAGATACAGTGAACCATAAGCAAAATATCCGAGTTAGAAACAGGGATGAACCGAAAACGGGTCCCGGGGCAGATATAGTGACTCACTAGAAGTCTGTACGGTCCGAGATACAGTGAACCATAAGAAAAATGTCCAAGTTAAAAACATTTAGAAACATGGATGAAACGAAACAGGGTCCCGGGGCAGATATAGTGACTCACCAGGAAATTGTCTAGCCCCAGATACAGTGAACCAAAAGAAAAATATCCGAGTTAGAAACAGGGATGAACCGAAAAAGGGTCCCGGGGCAGATATAGTGACTCACCAGGAAACTGTCCAGCCCCAGATACTGTGGACCATAAGAAAAATATCGGAGTTAGAAATAGGGATGAACCGAAAAAGGGTCCCGGGGAAGATATAGTGAATCACCAGGAAACTGTCCAGCCCCAGGTACAGTGAACCATAAGCAAAATATCCGAATTAGAAAAAGGGATGAACCGAAACAGGGCCCTGGGCCAGATACAGTGACTCACCAAGAAACTGTCCAGCTCCAGATACAGTGAACCAAAAGAAAAATATCCGAGTTAGAAATAGTTAAAAATAGGGACGAACCGAAAAAGGGTCCCGAGGCAGATATAGTGTGTCACCAGGAAACTGTCCAGTCCCAGATACAGGGAACCGTAAGAAAAATATCTGACTCAAATACATGGAGGAACCGAAACAGGGTCCTGGGCCAGATATAGTGACTCACCAGGAAACTGTCCAGCCCCAGATAAAGTGATCCATAAGAAAAATATCCGAGNAGAAACAGGGATGAACCGAAACAGGGCCCTGGGCCAGATATAGTGACTCACCAGGAAACTATCCAGCCCCAGATACAGTGAACCAGAAGAGAAATATCTGAGTTGGAAACAGGGATGAACCGAAACAGGGTCCCGGGGCAGATATAGTGACTCACCAGGAAACTGTCTAGCCCCAGATACTGTGAGCCATAAGAAAAATATCCGAGTTAGAAATAGGGATTAACTGAAAATGGGTCCCGGGGCAGATATAGTGACTAACCAGGAAACTGTCCAGCCC
>QAOA01001300.1:0-19801 GCA_003255065.1 Cercis canadensis
GTTGATGAACTAATATAATGAAATTACACAACTTACCTTAAGTGAAGGCTCCAACTGAGCAAGTCATTGATCTTCACTCTGATATAAAACACCGCAAACACTAAAGTAGAAGATACATATATTTTTGTATTTTTGTATTTTTTTTACTTTTTTTGGGATTTTTCAAAGAGTTTGTTGCAGAAAACAGTGAAAAGGAAGTTTAACTCAAATCGAGTGATGAAAGGAAAGAAGGCAATAGAAAATTTTGATTCCAACAAAGGAACAAAATGAAAGGATTTGAAAGGTATACTTTGTTAGAAGACAAGCACTGGAAAGGATGCTGGAATGGATGTGATTGCGATGCGTTGCAGACTTTAACAGAAGAAAGTAAAGTTATGTTGTCCTTTTTATTTAATGGATCGTTCTACCTTACTTAACAACTGGGTACCACTACCTTGCACGGACTTGGGCTGAACACAATGAAAGAGATGGGTGGAGTGTAATTTTCTCAAAATTTAACTTCACCTTTGTAATGGGATGGTACCCCGCGTGCACGTTCGCTTTTTGTAAACGTAGTGGAACCTTTAATAATTAAATTAGGTAGGTAGTGGCCATCTCTCCTCAATTATTGATGTATTGTAATCCCATTCACATCAGAAAAAGAAGAAAAGTTTATGTAATCTCATTCACATTAGAAAAAGAAGAAAAGTTGATGGAATGCCATGACTCTATTACACTAATATGTAAAAATAATAATTGAAGACTATCTTACATTTTTTTTTATGTGATTTATTGTCACATTTTTTATTTTTTTATGCAATTTTAATTTTATATTGCAATTATTAAAACTCAGTCGCCCATTTTACACATCTGATGGCAATCAGACCGTCCTTTTCAATCAAATGGTGCCCTGCAGGGTCGTTTGCTTTTTGTAACGCGGTGGAACCTTTAATAATTAAACTAGACCGGAAGTCATTCGTCTCTCTTCAATTATTATTTTTACAAGTTGATGTAATCCCATTCACGTCAGAAAAAGAAAAAAAGTTGACGTAATCTCATGACTCTATTATATGAAGAGGTACAAATAATAATAATAATAATTATTATTATTATTATTGAAGAGAGAGATAATAGTGCACCTGTTTAGTTTGTACTCTTTACATTGAAAATAATATAATTACAGAGAAAGCATGTGTTGCAGATGCTTGAGCAGGTCAAAGTAAACGTTATGAAGTCTTTGTCCTTTCCATTTAATAACTACAAACGTTATGAAAAAACTCCATAAACATCTCCCCAAATCAATTTAATATTGTGGAGCTGCCGACAGAGTAAATAGACTTTTCAATCTTGTGTACTCTTAAGTCATAAACACAAAAATATATAGGTCCTAATAAAAAATATGTGGAATTTGTTTGAGGCAATGGAGTCGGGAGAGACTTGGTTCCAATAACCTCTTAAAGTTAATCCTAATAAATTGTCTAAGAAATTTATCCTAAAAGCATCTCTAGCACTTTGTTTTATCTAAAAATAATTATAAGTATATCTCAATTTAACATCAAATTTATAAAAAAAAAAAAAAAGAGGTTGAGATGCATTATAATCTTAGACCAACTATAATTCAAATATCTGAAGACTATTGGTTCTTTGTCAAATCAATTATTAGATTCAATCTTTTTCTCTTGTTAAAATCATTATGTTGGAAGTAGAATTTTTTAAGAAATTCCAACAATAAAAATTTTAAAAAAATTCTAATGAAATTCTTATGAGATAATATATGAATCACACTCATCTAATGACTTGCTCTGTCCAATAGACCATATTTTCACTTTAGTTAGCATAGTAGTAGGTAGATTTAAGGAATAAAAACAAAAACACTAGAATATGAATTTTACCTTCATCTGTTTTGAACTCAAACAGCTCTTTTTCTTCACCATATCCCTTTTTCAAGAAGAAAGTACCATCTTGCAGTTTACCAATCACTTTCACTGGCATTTGTAAAACAGTCAAAAGTATTAAAAACCATACAATGAAGTTCTTTAAGATAGCAATAATCATTGTTTACATTGATGAAAACTCACATTTCACAATGGCTCCCTCATTTGGACGCTCATATCCTTCCCCTTCTTTGAGTATCTTCTTCAACACCTTCTTGTCATCAGTTACTTCTGACACAGTCTTCCATGATACTAACTCCAAAGTAATCTTCAATGTCGCATTTGGTGGGATTGCACCTTCATCACCCTGTTGTGGCTTTCCCTTCTCACCAAATCCATCTACAAACCCAGTAAATAAATAAGTACATAGAATTAAAAGGAAGACACATTCAATAATATTACTTTGTGGTTTCACTGTCAAAAGCACTTTCTCTCCCTTCTTCATGGTTTTCACAGCCCTTGACAATGCGGGACAAAAATGACCTACCAATTTGTCATAGAATAAACACGAACTTCAGAGCCCCACATAGAGCGGAGCTTGAAATGGAAAGATTAAGGAGCAACAAGTGAGAAGAACCACATGCTAAGCTTTCTTCTCCCTCTTTTTCCAAGAATTTTTTACAAGATTTCAACTCAGATGAATAACTCTTTTTTAGAAGCTTGTTTCATGGTAGAAACATTATATTCTAATGAATTTCCAAATTACTGACATAAAGAATGATCAATTTCCTTGAATTGATTTTGAAATCTCTAACAATGTCAAAATCAATTTTGACTATTAGACACAGTGAAATTGGTTTCTATATAGCTTGTATTGATGCTCTACCTATGTGTTGTGCTGTTCACAAATGCATGTGTATTTGAGCACAAAACTGCCGGAAAATTCTGGCCTGTCATGCGCAATTGAGTGATCAGTTCTCTTGTACTTATTACTTAAGATTTGGAGATTTTGCATTGAGAAAACTACTATAGCTTCCATGTTAATGTTTCCTTTGCCAGTCCTCACTCTTTAACAAGCACTGCCAAAAATGGTTCCTGCCCATATCTTTTGCATAAGTATGCAAATCCAAGAGGTGTTTTGATGTAATCTCCATATATATTTTCCATTTGCGCTCCCCCCAAGAAAAGGCAATCAAATCACTCTGAAAGAACAAATAATAGTTTCATTCAATCCTTCTGCTCTGATTTTTATTGGTTTGTATTTCTAGACTTTTGACAAAGAGGGACAGGGAAGACCAAAATAATAGTACAATGGCTGCATTTCCAAGCATTAGTTAAACGATGAACAGTTTTTGCAGCTCCCTTGTCTCATAAGTTATAACTGAGGCACAATATTTTTCCCTATTAAATGAGTCTGTGATGGTAGCTCTTTCCTTTATGTAAAAATGGTTCATATTCCAACAGAAACGGAGAAAGTTGCTTCCTCGCCACTGTGTAAGAAATGCCTTGTGTGCATCAGCTCGCATATGTGCAAAGTGTTATTTCTTAATGTATACTTTGCAGGTTATATTTATTGGCATGATAGCATACTCTTAATTTCTAATATATGAGGGAATTATTGTAAAGACACTCACCTAAAAAGATCTACAAGTGAATTCTAAAGCTACACCTTATTCTATTTTGATTACAATATACAATTATTATTCATGATTAGTAGCTATTTATATTTAATGTGACTAGTAGTCGTTATGTGATTATTAGAAATAGGATAATCACTGATCATATAAAATTTAGTAGTTTAAGAGCAATAATTGTCATTTCTTTATCAGAAAGAACAATAAAAGACTATCTAAATTAGGTGCATACCCACTAATGAATAAACCCAAAGACTCCTCAACATTCTCATGAGAAGAGAGCCTATAAGATCTTAGCATTACTCTACTTCTAGTTTGGACCTTTCCATCTTCAAACAAATTATCCATAAGTGACTTATAAATAGAATTGACAAAATGAGCTAGGTTGGATGGGCTGACTCATTTTAGCTTGCAAAAATAAAAAGTTGTGCTATAAAAATGTTAGTCTAAATGAAACTGGGCTAATTTAGTCTGACCTAAATTGACTTGCAACCCGTTTAGATTCGGGCCGGGTTGGCCCAAATTAGTTATTTTTTAAAAAAATCAAATTTCCCAATTGGGAATTTCAGCTAAATCCCTAAGGTAAATTTTCAATATCAAAAGCTGAAAGCTCTCTTCTCTCACTCGAACATCTCCCATTCTTCCCTCTCTCGCATTTCATCTTCAATTCTTCATCCTCTTCCAGTCTTCTTCTCGGCCGTCGGACCTCTGCTCTGTCTCACTCGGTCTCGGCCTTGCATTGTTCTAGTTTGCTGTGAAACTTGCTTTTTCCACGCAGATGAGGGAAAACAGAAAGCTTCGTTGTTAGAGAAATTTGGTTCATGATCATCAAATGTTTTCTATACTGATAATGAGCTCGAAAAGTCCCCAGACTGATCCACTTGGTATACTCTTTTTACTCTTTTACTGTTGCTTGCTCAAGTTTTGATTTCTTTTTTTTTTGATAAAAGTTTAATCATTTTACTTTGTGAACTCTTTATCTTTTTTTTTTTTCTTAAAAAAAAAAATTCAATTTTGATTCTTTGGTTTATATGGTTGCTTGGATAGTGAAAATGAATGAAGGGTCCTCTGCTTTTTGAAGAAGTAGATGAATTGAGCTTAATTCTGGCTATTGCATGGTCAAGTTTAACTTGGGTTACCTCAAAATTCAAAATGAGATCGATTATTGTTTGGTGACTTTGAATGTTTTAAGAAGATAATTTCTTCTTGATATAAGCTGAAGAGAATCGCAGGCTCATAATTGGCTTTCTCATTATTTGTTTGTTTGCTTAATTTTTTCAAGAACAGAAGTTTTTGTAGAAGTTTGTAAATATGCTTTGCTCTTGCTTATCTTGAACAAATGACTTGCCTTTACAGATGCATTTACGTATAAGATGTCTACTTCTCAGAAGGAACAGAAGAAGTTCTTTATGTCCATCAGTGAAGGAGAGAAAAAGCCATTTGACTTTTTACGTGTTTTATATGGTAAGTATTCTGATTCTAACTGAAGATTATATAGATTCTTGGATAAAAACCTTGTCAATAGTGTTTGAATGATTGGCTTAGTCTGTCTTGTTGTTGCATAATACAAACTTCAGGACTGTTTTGACTATTTGTAGTTACATTTTGTCCAAACAAGTGAAATAAACTGTTGTTAACTGGAAGAGACTGTAGATTTTAAACTTTTTACTTATAAGTATTTGACAAAAATAATATATGAAACAATGCCATTGGTAGTGTATAACATGAAATCAATAGGTAGTACAGAGCTTAAAAGAAACATTGAAGCCTGTGATTCAGTTATTAATATCTAGCCTGTTTCTTAAAGTATGAAAAAAAAAACAAGAACACATGTACACACAAATAGGCTAGCCCATAACCCGAGGAGGGCCAGGTTGGGCTGACCATATTCTAACCTGAATGAAAATGAGCTAAATAGACCTGGCCCGTTTCCCAGCTCTACCTATAAAGGAATGAGTCTGGCATATTACCACTTTCAAGCATGCTGTCCAAAGCTGTTTTGGCATCAGCTGGTTCACCTTTTCTCAAGTAACTCTCAATAAGCAACCTCCAATACGCTTCATCTCTAGGAACCCCACTCCTACCCATAATCTTCAAAATTTCAAAAGCTGACCAAATTTTTAAACGCAACTAAATCCTGGACACACTTTTATTAACTGCCTAAAAAATGTGTCTACTTTAGCAGTCTGCCCATTTTCACATGGATACTCAGTCATTGGGTTATATGCACTAGGTTCCATTTCTAAAGAACTTTGTGGCCTCCAGATGATTCCCTTCTCAATTAACTTATCTAATAATTTTACTTCCTTGTCATACACTTTGGCCCTGCAGAAATAAAACTTGTGAGAATATCATTTTTTCCTACTTCTTTCCCCAACCTACTTCTGCATTCTTCTAGTATTTTCTATGCAGATTTTTTTCTTACAACTGACTTTCTTCTTCTTTTTCAATGTTCTACAATTTTCCTTGTCTTTTCTTTTGATTTTTTTACTGGTCTTCTTTACTTCTAGCTGTCTATAATATTCTGAATGTCTATAGACTAATCTAAATTAATATTTAACAGAACAAGAATATGACTCTGAAATGGGTAGGTTCAATTGAGAATATCTACAAGATATATTAGATGCTCTGGATGTTTACCGTGAATAAATGAAGGATTTAATTTTGATTTGTNTACCATGAATAAATGAAGGATTTAATTTTGATTTGTTGACTTCTACACAGTCTTTAAACCATTGTGCTGCCATGTATAAAAAAAAAAACTCTCAAAATAATTAATTGTCGATAAAATTAGTTTGGTGGTGTGACACTTTTCTATTTAGTGACATTGTATAGAATTTTTAGGTTGATGCTCCATTAAATTTAAACTCAGATGAATACCTCTTTTTAAGAAGCTTGTTTCATGGTAGAAGCTTTCTTGTTCTAATGAATTACCAAATAATCGACATAAAGAAGGATCAATTTCTTTGGATTGATTCTGGAATCTCTAACAATATCAAAATCAATTTTGACTATTAGACACTGTAAAATTGGTTTCTAAAGAACTCTATGGCCTCAAGATGATGTCCTTCTCATCAATTAACTTATTTAATAATTTTACTGCTCTATCATACACATTGGCCTTGTAGAAATAGAACTTGTGAGAGTATCATTCTTTTATGGTATGATAGATATGTCTTTACATGATGATCCTGCTTTGGTTGATGGAAGAATATCTACAAAATATCTGGGAAAACAAGGTTGTTGTAGTAAATATCTTAGATATGTGACCGTGGTTGGATTAGTTGCTTATCTTCTTTGCATGGACCAAGTTGAGGTGTAACTTATTGTGCAAGATAGAGGACTCTGTCCTTAGTGTTGACAGATCCTTCATGAATTCTCTGAGTCATTAGGATGTGATTTAGCATGTTTATGTAACATAAAAATATATATAATTTCCTGTACTCCACAAGGCTTTAACCTTTTCAATTGTTCATTTATTTATAGATTACCTGGATCATTGTTATGTATACCTGCTTACCATTTAATTATGCTCTAGCTTCCTATTAATAAAATATAAGCACCTATTATGAAGGAAAACTATAGTATCAATAGTAAAACATAGAATGAGTTATAATTATTCGCTAAAGCATTATGAATTTATGTCAAAGACTAATAACATATAAGCAAAGACTAATACTATTCCATGTCACTTTCTATGTCTATATTTTGAGTCTTTTCCTGAGCACTTAACATTTTCATCTTCTCCCTCTCTTTATGGTGTGATCCTTTATTTAGTTTACAAGCAATCAAAGAATTTCTTCCTCCTCTCTTGTACAAATTCATTCAACTTCTCCTTTTCTTGTCTTAATTCCTCCTCCTTTCTAAGTATTTCCATAAGGCGCATTTGGGCACTTTGACACTCTCGCATCTCCTCCACCCGTGTCTTATCAAACCCAAATTGAATGGCCTCATTACACAACATATGAAATTCCCTCTCACGCTTTTTGGTAATGGTCACAGCACTTTCACTCTTCAAAAAGCATAATAAATCTGCTAATGTCTTGTAAGCCAAGCCACGAAAACGATCACTGAAATCTTCACGTGGTTCCCACAAATTAGGATACCTAGCAAATGCATCCCTCAACAAAGCTATGTCATCTTTGTTCAGCTCAATGTATTCCTTAAATAAGACTGGCGTCTGGCTTCTGCTAAGGTGATTCGTGGAAGCCCCAGAAGCAGTAAGGGGAGGACAAGAAGGAAGCTCAGGAGCAAAGATGACCTCTGCAGTATATGGTGCATTGCAAGAGGTTGAGGTGATGGAAATCAATAGTAGTAGGTGGTATAGGTAATGAAGCAAAAATGGAAACCAAGGGCAACAAAATAGTGACCCTCACCTTCAACTTGATGGTTCTTGTCTGGTTCTTTCAGCTGTTTGTTCTCGCTCTTAGTGTCCACATGTGACGAGGCATGGTCATTGCCTTGAGAAGAACTGTGACTGGATGCATTATCCTTGCCTTTACTTGCCTTGCTCCTTGTACTACCACAAGCATCCTACTCAAAGGATAATATGTTATACAATTTAAGAAAATAGTGTAAACTATAAATTAAGCACAAGAGAAAAAAAAATTCCTACTCTCGAGTCAACTAGTAAAAGGGAGAAAATCTAGGAATTCTAAGGAGATGGAATTACTGCATACCGTATCTTTATATTTTTGTACCGTAGAATTCTGGTCTCCCTCCCAGTAGCTGTGTTCTGCTTCTTCTTCTTCTTCTCCTTGGCTGGAAACAACACCCTCATTATTATAGTGAAGAACTACACCTCCATGAATTGTTCCTTTCTTGCCTTGATCAAAGGCAGTGCTATCTCCATTCTGTCCAATTGGAGTGCTTGGTTTGTTTTGGTCAATAACAACACCTGTATCTTTAGAGAAAAACAACCGCAATAAAAAGAAGAATTTATGCTAAATAAACAAAAAGAGGCAGAGAGGGGAAAATGCAGCAAAGCTAGTAAAATTATAACTACCAACCTAGCAATGATGCCTTACTTGCCTCAGCATCAGTTTCCTTGGCCCTGCTTTGAGCATACACTCCTGTATGAATATTCACTTAAATAAAGGACAAGGTTAGTATGATTCTATAAAACTGTAAAACCAGTTACTTTAAAGGATCCTTTTGGCAAAGGGGATGCTTTACCTTCTGAGGTTTTTGAAGAATGTCCTCCCTTTTCCTTGACGCTGCCACCTTCAAGATCCAGAGCCAATTGGACTTTAACCCCCTCTACTTCTAGTCTTTCTTTCTGCAAGTCAAATGCTTCCTCTTGTGTATGCCTGTCTTCATCAACACCCTTGCCACCTCCAACCAACTCATTTTTAGTGGTTGCTGTCCCTGTGTTAGGCACTTGCATTTTAGCAAAGTCGTCCTTATTACAAATTTACTTAAGATTGGCTACAGAATAGTGACCCTCACCTTCGACCTGTTTGTTCCTATCTAGTTCATTCTGATGAGTGTTCTTGCCCTCAGTGTCCACATATGACAATGCATGGTCACTGCCTTGAGAAGAACTGTGACTAGATGAATTCTCCTTGCTTTCACTTTCCTCTATCCTTGTACTTCCAGAAGCAACCTACTCAAAGAATAATATATTACACAATTTAAGAAAATAGTGTTAGTTAGCATGAGAAAGACAAGCCAACTAGTGTTTTTTCTATCACATAAAAAAATAAAATAAAATCATTTGCTGTCATTGTATTTACTATCTCAGTTTGAAATAGATCGATATGAGGAAAATAAAAGTAAGAAAAACCCCAAAGTTTTAAGTAGTTAAAATTTCACTAACCATATCATTGTACAACTTCAGTATAGTTGAGTTAAGGTTGCCCTCCCAACAGTTTTCATCTTTTCTGTCTGCTTGCACATTCTGCAACTTTGGTGTCTGGGATACTCCCTCTGAAAATTTTTTCATCTTGGGGCATTGGCAGATAACAACATTTTCCAAAGATGGGAATTTGAAGACATAGTTTATTGAGCAAAAGCTTTCCAAGCATGGTAAATTTTGAAGCTTTATACTTTTCAGATTGCTGAATGTAATCTCATCTATTGTTCTAGCAACCTTGTCTGCAACTATTTCTTTTATCATTCCACATTCCTTTATCTCCATTGTGGTGAGTTGGCCTAGGCTTTTTGCTGTGGATGATGCCATTAAATCCAACATCCCTTCACATTTACATACTTCCAATGATGTCAAATGATTGAATGTTACTGATGAGGGCACTAAGTTCAATAAACTAGAACATTCGAGAACAAATAGTTCTTCTAGATTCTTGAGAATCGGGTACAGTTCACTGCCCTCTCTCCATATGTGCCTTAATTTTGGAAGTTTATCAAGTGTCAATGATTTAATGTGTATCCCGTTGTCATGCTGTGTTTCTTCACCAGTTACTCTCTCAAAAGGGAATATCTCTTCAAATGAACCATTTGTCACAATAAGAGTATCCACATTGGGAATTCTTTGAAGGAATGAGTATGGAAAAGTAGTTGGCACATCATTAAAGAATCTGAGCCTGAGAATTCTGAGTTTGCTGAAATAAAGGTTTGATGAATATTGTCCAAGCCAAGTCATTACGGTCTCATTGCAGTCTAGTTCCAACTTATGTAACTTCGGCATTGCCTAACAGACCAATTAAAAGAAATTTAATTAATACAATTATAATTATAAAAGGTATTAATTAACATAGATTGTGCATGCATGTCCAAGTCACAGACACAAGTCTCTACAATTTCATCAAAGCCACAACACGACCAAGTCATACGGTCAGCACTTTTGTTGGCACCCGTCTAAGCCACATAGTAAGTTTCATAAAAATATTCATCACAAATTATCATTATGATGTTTACGAATTAATGTGTCTCATTACTTGATGAGCTGTATTTTGTTGAAAGAAACTTTTTGAAACACGTGCTCCTTATAATATCATATATTAACCTGCTTTTAAGAATTTGAAAGTTTAGGAAACAACTCAAAATTTCAAGGACGACTAAGCTAATTAGTAATTGGTGATTGTGAAGCCATTAATGCCTCATTTTCATAAAATAATTTTGTCAAACAAGGTAAGGTACAAAGCATATGAGACCACTACCAATTGAAGGGTATCATACTTGATTAATTGATCTCATAAAAGTGAAACATCCTTTAAGATTTGGATTCTATATTCAGTTTATTTCATTTGTAATAGGCATAAAACTTCAATCAAACGTTATGGAATAATAGAAGTACAAAAGTAACATCTCGAAAAAAAATGTAGAAATGATTAAGTTTTGTACCTTTTCAATTGGGAGGTTTTGTTGAATTGAAGCTTCAACTCCATCTTCATAATGTGATTCTTCAATTCCAAGAAGTCCAGACCCAAACATATTCACTTCTCTGTTCATAGATACATAATATAATTCTTTTAATACTGGCCATTCAGTAGAATATCTTGCAGGGTAGAAGCTCTTAAGTTTTGGTAGATCCCGAAGTTCAATGAAAGTCACTTTAGGAAATACAAAACTGATTGAGACAACATCAGGTTCTTCTCCCCTTCCAACAATATTCTCAAGTTCACTGTAATTTTCTATCTTTAGCACCTGAAGTTGCTCAAGAGTCTTAGCAACAGAGACTGGAAATAGATATTTCAGGCTGTGACAGTATGAAACATTTATTACAGACAGCCACTCAAAACTACAAATCCAATTTGGATCTTTGTTCCATACAAGCTTCAGATTTGGTAGGGAAGTTAAAGTCAATTTCTTCAAGTATGTCCCGGGTACAGAGTCTCTCGTTCTATATATGGTGGCCCCCTCTAGATCAAATACAACTTCTACTGAGTTACAAGATTCCACTTTC
This sequence comes from Cercis canadensis, assembly GCA_003255065.1. Lineage (NCBI taxonomy): Eukaryota > Viridiplantae > Streptophyta > Magnoliopsida > Fabales > Fabaceae > Cercis > Cercis canadensis. Next base: position 11,352 of record QAOA01001300.1, read on the forward strand.
AGCTCTTCCAACGATTCTAAGTGCTCCAATAGATTCACTGGAAGCACTTTTGAGAACCATTCACACTTTGAAAACGTCAGAGTTTCCAAATAGGAAAATTTCCCATCAGCAACTCGGCTATGCCATACTTCTTTTAACCATAGGTAGTCCGATATCATCAAATGTCTTACCTGCATATATACATGTGCAACCAAATACATTGAATTTAATGAATTTTGTATGGTTCACATTATATATTTAAAAAGAAAATGAGAATTGTTAAACTATAGTTCCACTTTTGAAGAGAATTAAACTGAAAGTAGAAGAAAAGAACCATGAAAGAGTAACATAGTAAGGACTCATCGAAGAGGCTATACTCCATTGTGCTCATATTCTAAAGAATAAATAATTGATCAGTAAATTACACACAACTGCCATGAGATTTGGTGGAATTACCCAAACCCTGCTTCTTGTTTTGGAAATTACAGAGGTATCACTTGTTCTGTAACTCACGAAATAAGAAATAGAAGCTTTGTAATGCTAAAATATAAGTTAGAGAAGTCTGTATATTTTATAAAACAATAAGAATTTGCACGGGTACCAATGCTTTTTTGTGTGCGTGTAAAATAAACTTGGAAGGGAAATCTGTTGAATATTTATAGGCTTCTCACAACAGTTCTATGATCAAAATGATCCACCTACCATTTTGAAAGAATTTTCAAGAATGCAAATCGTTAATGTTATTGTACATTTTGGTAACACTTCCCTTTTTATGAGACGAAAGCCTGAAAACAGGTTTCTTCAAGTGTTACTTGTTACTGTATATAAATTATAATGTCTAAATTAGGCCAAAACGACAAGTGTATAGAAGAAGAAAAAATTAAAAGACAAAATCCAGGAATTCTAAGGAGGTTGAATTTCTGCATACCTCATATATAGGCATCTTTTGTAAAGTAGAATTGAGGTCACCCTCCCAGCAGTTGTTTTCCAACCAGTAACTGTAATATACATTTTGAAGCTTTGGTGAGCTAGGGGCTCGCTTAGAAAATATCTTCATTTTGGGGCATCGAGATATAACTGCATTTTTTAAAGATGGGAAATTGAAGACATAATTCATTGAGCAAAAGCTTTCCAACCATGGTAAAACCTCAAGCTTTAAATTCTTCAATTTGCTGAATGTGATCTCATATGTGATTTCAGCGTCAGCCATCTTATCTGCTATTATTTCTTTTATCATTTTACAATTCCTTATCTCCATTGTGGTGAGTTGGCTCAGGCTTTTAGCCGTGGATGATGCCATTAAATGCAAGATCCCATCACAATTAAATACTTCTAGTGATGTCAGATGATTGAACGTTACTGATGAGGGCACTAAGTTCAACAAACTGGAACATCGGAGGACATGTAGTTCTTCTAGATTCTTGAGAATTGGATCCAATTCGTTGCCTTCTCTGCATATGTGCTTTAATTTTGGAAGTTCATCAAGAGTCAATGCTTTGACGTGTAACCCGCTGCCATACTGTGTTTCCTCACTAGCTATTCTCTCAAGAGAAAATATCTCTTCAAATGAACCATCTTTCACGATAAGAGTTTCCAAGGTGTACATTTTTTGAATAAATGAATATGGAAAAATAGTTGGCACATCATGAAAGAACCTCAGTCTAAGAATTTTAAGTTTTCTCAAACAAAAGTCTTGTGAATATCGTTCAAGCCATGTCATCATGCTCTTATTGCACTCCAATGTCAACTCTCTTAACCTGGAGATTGACTGATAGACCAATTAAAAGAACTTAATTAGTATGTAAATATTATAAAAAAAAGTATTATAACTTAAGAAATGTTATTTAACAGGACAACAACTGCCCTCGTTTTGCCAAGACACAAATCTTTACAATTTCATCAACGGCCACAGCATGGGCAAGCCATATAATATGTTTCATATAAGCTAAAAGGATAATAATCACTTATACACTCTTCACACTATATATCTGTGATTTGTGTCCCATGACTGATGTGGTATGTTTGGTTAAAACAATTTTTTTTTTCTTTTGAAACTCGTGCTCGTGCTCTTTATAAGATCAAGCATTAACCTGTTTTCAATATGACAATATCCACAGCCAAAAAACAAAAAAACCTGTTTTCAATATCATTTTTGATAAATGCATTAAAAGATAAAATTGGACAAATAGTTCAAGATGTGAAAATGCTATTAGTACTAAAATTATAAGAGACATTACTAGAATTTTTTTTTAAAACTCTATTAATAATTAAATCACAAATATATATAGTAAAAAATTACAAAATTATTAAAATTAGAGGAATGTTTAGTAGGGGTAAAGGAGTAAACATTAAGGGAATATCATTTACTTTTTTTTAAGGAGTAACAATGGATGTAAACATTACTTTTATAATTATGTTTGCTATGGCGGAAGGAAGAAGGGATGAGAGTTTGAGGAGATGGGGGATGAGTGAAGGCGGTCCAAAATATTTCTCCCTCTACTGCTTCTCTAAGTAGTTTCTCTCAATTTATTTTTATAACATAACATATTTAAAACAAAATAAATTTTACTCCCCTATACCAAACATGCCCTAACTATTATCTTTACTACTAGTAAAAAGGACAACCAAGTAATATTCTATCTACACTTTTTAGCACAAAGATTTCAAGAAATATTAAAACTCATGCAAATGTCCGTTGAATAAACAATAACAAGTGTGGGCTTATAAATATAACTAAATAATTTTTTTTTTTTTCTTAGATAGACATAGATAGATTTTTTAACTGAGAATATGGGGATGAATTTAAACTAGCACCTCATCTTTTTTAGAACATTCTTAAACCAATTGTATTATCTATACTTGTTTACATAATTAAACAATTAAGATAAATAAATAATTGTTTAAAATAACCAAACATATCTTCGCTCTCTTGCTTTCTATCTGCCACTCCGCTATTTCTAATTTTTTTTTCTAAAATAATCAATTATTTATCCATTTTTATTATTATTTTCTTCATAATTAAAAAACAAAAAGAGAAAATGCTAGCACAACAAGAATTTAAAAGAAAGAATGAAACTCCTATATAAAAAAAAAAAAAGAATGAATGAAACAATAGAATATTCATAAATTTTTAACAAATTTAAAAACTCAAAACGAATTTATTGATAAAAAATAAAAAATTCTAAGGACTTTAAGGAGAATTGAGCTAATTCAAAAGTGTTATAAAAGATTAAAAGAAAAAATATAGAAGAAGATAATATCTGATAAATTATTCATTAGTAGTACTATGAAGCAATCAATGTTGCAATGCATCATTTTCATAAAATAATTTTGTGAAAAAGCATGATAGAATAAAAGTCCTTCAACACCAATCCTAATGTCAGTTTTGGAAAAGTGGCTATCTAAAAATATGCGGTGTGCTAAATTTCTAACATGGATAGTTGGAGACGGAACGTGAACCAACGATTTAGCCACAATCTAACGGACTAAATTTTTTTTTGGGCTTCGATGGTTGGGCCATTAATTAACAGGCTTCAAATATTTAAGATTAGGCCCAATACAACATTGATCCATGTTGTATAACTCATAACATTAATTATTTTATGATTTGGATTCTATATCTGATAAATTATTCATTAGTAGTACTATGAAGCAATCAATGCTGCAATGCATCATTTTCATGAAATAATTTTGTGAAAAAGCATATGAGACCACCACCTCTATGATTTGGATTCTATATTCAGTTTAGTTCTTTTGTGCGTAAGTATAAAATTTCTATCAAAAGTAAGGAATATTAAAGTGGAAATGATTAAGTTTGGTACCTTTTCAAGAAATGCAGTCCCAAAAATATTCACTTCCCCATGATGTAATTCTTCTAATAGTGGCCATTCTGTAGAATATGTTCCAGGGTAAAACCTTCCAAGTTTTGGTAAATCTTCAAGTTCCATTATCGTTACTTGAGGAAATACGAAACTGATTGAGTCGTCAAGTCCTTCTTCTTTCCTTCCAACAATATTCTCAAGTTCATTGCAATTTCTTATTCTTAGCTTCTCAAGTTTCAAAAGAGCCTTGGCAACAGAGACTGGAAATAGATATTTCAGGCTGACACAATCGACTACCACTAGAGTTTTCAAATTGCGAAATGATGACCCATCAAATTGTTGGCCTGCACAATCCCATATTTTATTCAACTTACCTACCCTCGTGAGTATCAGTGTCTCCAAGTTGGGGAAAATAACCTACACCACAAAACCCATATATATAGTCAAGACAACATCAAAGTTATAAAGCGAAAAATTTATTCCACTAAGGAAGAAAAAAGAGGTTCACACCTTTTAAAAAGGTGTTAAATTAAAATAAGTGACCAGATTAGTTTTAACAGGTCTCTTAAATGTAGATATATATTGCCAATGCCAAATATGTATTTGTAAAGAAAATGATAGAATATAATACTACTCTTCTTGCAATCAATGGTTCATCTCCATTGTAGCCAAGAGCAAATTTTCTTTGGATTCTTCTCCTTATATCCATTAATTGGATTTTCAAGCTTAAATTGAAGGTTTTATTGAATTATTATGATCCCTGTATGAACACAAGGTTTCTTTCTTGATGATTAGTAGTCTCTCAATAAGTGATATTAATATAAAAAAACAGAGGATAATACTGAATTTGTTTCAGACACACATGCAATATTTATTATATGTTTTCGATTTGGCAATAATAATAATCTCCATTTTCACTAGACGTGCATCTAAAAGCTAGTTAAAAAGTATGAATGCCAAGTATATTTAGGTGTCGAAAATTTTTAATTTGAAGCAATGACAACAATGCTCAGGTGTTCAAATTTGAATTAAATTTTATAATTCAGACAATTTGAAATTTTTTCAAACCCCTTTTCCATTGTCAGCTCTTCTTTTTGTTCTTCCTTTTTTTTTTGACAAAAAAAATAAATTTATATGTTTTATCAAGAAGATGATCAACATCAAAATCTGAATAAATTTTATTACTATTGACCAGAATTAATTTATCATTTCATATATATAATCTCCCATATTAAGGTAATTATATAAATGCATAACAGATACCTAGTATTAAGCTTTGGTTGCAAAATGTTAAACATACCTTCTCAGAAAAAAGTGCAATTGGACGATCAAGACTATTGTTGTCTATAATTTCTATACAATCCTTATCATCTGCAAATTGCGTCTTCTTCTGTTGAGCTTTAGAAGATGTTTTGTCTTTAGAATAAAAGCCAATTAGTGCAGGTAGAGATTCTAATTCCAAAGTGCGTAATTCTGCAAACTGGAGCATGCCAACAACCTTTCCATCATCTGAAACTATTCCCTCCAAACTGTCACAATTTGAAACTCGAATTTCATTAAGTTGTGGAAGACATCTTGGAAGGGAAAATGAAAAAAGGCTCTTCATTTTGTTACAAGATCTCACTTCAACAACCTTCAATTTGGAAAAGGATCCCTCTGTAAGAGAGCCATTGGATAACTTTACCAATTTCGATGAACTCTGGACATCCAATGACTCTAAGTTGGGAAAGAGATCCCTAGGACCCGCTGAGTCAGCTATGAATTGAAGTTCATCGTTATCAATGACTTCAAGTTGCTTCAATTCTAACAAACCTTTTTCGTTTATTTCTGGAACAACATTCTTCGCACCTTCTAAGTTTCTCAACGTCAAATCTTCAACACGATCCAGCAACCCTCTGAAGTAATTCTTTGAGTTAATTCCAGTATTGAGATCCAGTTTCAAGGTCCTTGAATATTCAGAATCACCAAACCAGTCCCATGAATCACCTGCGTACCATGAATCACCTATGACTACTTCATATCTTTGCAACTGCAACTTCTCAAACAGCGGTTCCTTGGGAAGCATGTTTTCATCACAAACACGTACTACTAAAGTGTTCAAGTGGCTCAAATCATTTAGCTCAGAAAGACTAGCCGTAGATTGTTGATGGTCAGTAGCCCACTGATCAAAACTTCTGCCACCTATAAACAGCACTTCCAACATTTTCAAGTTTAATAGAACACCAGGTGGAATCAATTCAAGCTGTTCACAACCACTCAAGTCCAACAACTGCAGCTTCGTCAATTGCTCTATTTCTGGTGGCAAATGTTCAATCTCAGAGTCGACAAGACTAAGAACTTTTAAACCTTCCAATTCCCCAATTATCTTTATGTCCCCCAAAACACATTGATCAAGACACAAGGTATGCAAGTTGCTTAAGAGACTAATAGATGAAGGTAGAAACTCAAAGTTTATTTTAGTCAAGTCTAATACTTTGAGTGAAGGCATTCTTTCGAAAAAGTTGTCTGGTAATTTCAGAAAATGATCATTGTTGTTTATGTGTAAAAAGGTGAGATTTGGACAATCTAGTCCTCCGGGAAGTTTTTCAATGTTGCAATCATCTAAAATGATTGTTTTGCAACTTTTCAACTTACCATCCTTTGGCCATTCTTCCTCACCTAACTTTTCATTTACTTTTCGAAAGAGCTGGTTATCCCTGGACGCTATTGATATGGCCACATCTCGGACAACATCATGCATTGTAAAATGGTTGCTAGAATTATCACTATCTTGTAACAAGCATGAATCTTTCAGTTTTCTAATGCAAATCTCAAAGCTATTTTGCATCTCTTCCATTTTATTCATGTCATGAAATAAACCCAGACCACAAGAATACCTGAACAAATACATGGTCCAAGGAGAAGGATACACACCAGCAAGCACAAATATTGACTTGAGGTGGTCATCTTCTAAATTTTCATAACTCACTTCAACCGGTGCATTTATATCAGAATAAAGATGATTCCGCAGTCGTCGCAACACATCCTTCCACTCTGCTATTTTCTTTCCCTTAAGTGAACTTGCAACGGTCACAATGGCAATTGGCAACCCAGCACACTCTGCAATTACATCTCTAGCTATAGACAGCAATTGAGCACTTTCTGAAGATTCATTAAGTGCAGCTTTCTCCTTAAATAGCTTCCAAGCTTCTGCTCCTGCCAACTCTGTGAGCTGAAAGTTCTCTTGAGTATTCATGCGATCAGACAACACAGCTCTGTTTCTGGAGGTCATTAATATTTTAAAAATTTTGTTCTCTTTCCTATCAGGGATGCCTATTTCTTTCAATTCAAGCTTTGCCCAAAGATCATCTAAGATCACAAGAACGTTTTTCTCTTGCTCTAACCTTTGGCGTAGTCTAGCTGCTCTTACCACAGGGGTTTGCTCTTTCAATTCAAGTTCCAACATTTCAGCAATCTGTTGTTGGATTTCTTTTATATCTGGGTTCTGTTTTACAGTTGCAATAACAACCACCAAATCCGATGACTTTTCTTTAGCTTTTTTGGCAACCTCATGGACTAGAGTGGTCTTGCCCACACCACCCAGCCCATACACTCCAATCATGTTAAGATTAGGATCTGCTAGTGCCTCCATAATCTGGTTCAGTGCTAAAACCCTAGATTCAAAGGCTTCGTCATTTGTGGTTGATGAAGACCCTGTCTCTATAATTTTCAGTTCTGTAGGGTAAGAAACTATAGGAAATTCTTTCTTGCTCTTAATAACAATTTCCTGTGCCAACTTTTTTGCCCTTCTACTAAGTTGATGCCTCCACCACAAGTTGGGAAATGATCTGCTGGAACACCCTGCATTTTTGTGGCATTTATCTTCATCAAGCTCCTTTGCCTTGGAAGCAATCCCATCCACTTCAGTTAGCCACTCCTCAACCTCACCTTCGATTACTTCTGCATTCTTTTTGGCAGCATTGACTCTGTGTTGTACACTTTCTTTCGCAAGTTGGAGTTCATGAGCTTGTTTCTTAAGCTCCGCTACATTGTTCTTGTAGAAAATCACATAGCCCACGTGTCGCCCCACTGGACGCAGAGTGTAGTCCAATAATTTGTCAACAGCTAAAGAAGCAAATTCCATTCTTGCTTCCAAACGCTTTCAAGAACAACTCTCCTTGTTTGCCTCTACATGGGTACATAGAAAGTGAAATAAGTTATTTAGGCAACAACAAGAACAAGGCAATAGAAAGTAATCAAATAATAACAAAATTGCAGGCGTGGTATGATAATCAGAGGCAGAAAATTCTTGTGTACTCTAAGGGTATGTTTGGGAGTTCTTTTGGAGAGGAAAGGAGAGGAGAGGAGAGGAATGAGAGAGTCCACTCCCTTGTTTGGGAGTTTTAAGTTTGAGAGGGGAAGGAGACCAAGGGTTAAACTTTGACCCTTGCACTCCTTTTTTCATTCACAAATTTTAACCCCCCAAATTGGGGGGTTTGGAGGGGTAGATAATTAATTTACTAATTTACCCATACTGTCTACCACCATTGAATTGTTGGATAAGAAAAGAAATCAAAAAAGTTGAAGTTTTATGTTTAAATTGTAATTCTTTTATATTTCTAATTAAAAATTTTAATTATATCCATCTAATGAAAAAAATTATAAATAATC
>QAOA01001300.1:21238-38146 GCA_003255065.1 Cercis canadensis
CAACAAGGCAATAGAAAGTAATCAAATAACAAAATTGCAGGCGTGGTATGATAATCAGAGGCAAAAAATTCTTGTGTACTCTAAGTCATAAACATAAAAATGTATAGGTCCCAACTAAAAATATGTGGGACCCACGTGGGCCTCACATATTTTTGTGTCTATAAAAGTATAACTCTGAGAGTACACAAAAGTTTCTTGAGGAAGGGGAGACAAGAGAAGCTTGGCCCCACTAACCTCTTAAAGTTAATCCTAATATATTGTCTAAGAAATTTATCTTAATAGCATTCTTGTCACTTTATTTTATCCAAAAATAATTATAAGTATATCCCAATTTGACATCAAGTTTGTCAAAAGAAAAAAAAAAAAGTCATGTTTCCTAACACTTCCCATTTATTTTATGGCTCCCCAACTCCAAGAATATTGAAACTTGTACATAGGCCAACAAAGTAGGAAGTAGTTGAGATGTGCTGTAATCTTAGACCAACTATAATTCAAATAACTGAAAACTATTTTTTATTAGAAATATAATTTTATTGCATTAAGCCAATTGGCACTTACACAATAATAAATAACACCATATAAAATTCCCAATACAATATTTTTTAAAAGGCGAAAGAACATTTTAATACCAAGAAATGAACGAAATGAAAGAATTTGAAAGGTGTGAGTGTGGTTTGTTTCCTGATTATTAGACTAGATAGCAAATCAAAGCCAAAGAGATGAAACTAAAGATGGAATATGAACACCAAAGGAGAACTGGAATAATAGCAAATTGGAATAATAGCACATTGGAATGAATTTGAAATGAAATATGATATTTTCTAATTTTAATAGAACAAAAAGGAAAGAAAACATAGTGAAACTTAATTTGGAATAGACTTACCTCTGCTTCAAGATTGTAGTTTCCAATTAGGTTGATATAAAAATGGCAGTAACAACACTCCTTCCACTTCCGATATTAATTTCCTGAATATGAAAGCGAAATCAATGATGTAAAATCATCTATATAATAATAACAACACTCCTTCCACTTCCGATATGAATTGCCTGAATATGAAAGCAAAATCAATGATGTAAAATCATCTATATAATAATTAAGAAAAATACACTTACAATTTAAGAATGAGATTGGAGATAATTATAGGAAAAAATAGAACTACAATTAATAAGAGTTATAAAGAGAATATTAAGATTAGTCAATTTAGTTAGTCTAAATCATATTTAGATATTAAATAGAATGTGATATTAACAAAATAACGTGTGGAAATAGCCAATCCCTTAAGCAAAATATGGAGTTAAATGGATTTGCTTCATCAATTAATGTTTTTTCTCAAATAAAATACAACGTAAAAAGAATAATTTATAAAGATAAATCATCAAGTAAACTCTAAGAGTCATTCAAATTTATTTGTTGAAGATTTCTTAGCCATAGATCATAGAACTATATTTTATAAAGTATTAGTATATTTTCAAATTATTCAGTCATTTTATATTAAGTCATTATCAACAGTTTACTTAATTGAAAATTTATTTAAGCTTTGAAGTTTTATAAAATGTTAATCTTCAGTCATATTAATGGGATGACACTTATTTTCAATCAGATGTAAATTTAAGTGATTATAGCACAATCAATCATGGGTGACAAAACTAAACTTTCATTTTGGTACTATTGCAAAGATCTCAAAAAAGTTAATTAAACCAATGTGTGTCAAACATCCAAATAGTTGACAAGTTAAAGTTAGTTTCCTTAGCTTCTCCTACAAAATTGAATAATTAAGATCATTTCCATCCCTTGACTTCAACCCATGTACAGAGTAATACTGAGTTGACAAGAAAATNAACTCGCATTATGTACTCTATTTTTCAAGATCTTCATAACAGTACCCAGTTCAGAGGTTAGTCTTATCATATGTGTCAAGTTATATATCCAATACACAATATAATTAACATTATTTATTGACATTGTAGAATTTACCTCAATTTGCGACTATATATATGCTCAAACATTATTTATTGCAGGAAAGAGAAAGAAAATGAAGTTTAACTCAATTCCAGTTATGGAAAGAAAACAAGGCTAAAGAACATTTTAATTCCAAGAAATGAACGAAATGAAAGAATTTGAAAGGTGTGAGTGTGATCTGTTTCCTGCTCCTTAGACTAGATAGCAAAACAAAGCCAGAGAGGTGAAACTAAGGAAGAAATATGAATAAGATCTGTTTCCTTAGCTTCTCCTACAAAATTGAATAATTAAGATCATTTCCATCCCTTGACTTCAACCCATGTACAGAGTAATACTGAGTTGACAAGAAAATGGTAAGTATTTTTGCCCATCAGTTAGTTTGTGAATAAGGTTGTGTCTTGATTCAAAGTGAAAATTCCCTCATTTTAACATTGGGCAGAAGAAGGCTGATTAAAGAGTGATGCATTTGGCCGAAGAACAGAAGTTATGTTTTCAATTTTCTTCTATCTGTAACTGTTTTCTTGGTTACATGTCTATCAAGCTTAGAATTTGACAGGCTCATTAGCAATATTTAAAGCAATGGAGTTATGTTGAGAGTGGGAGCAACAATATCTCAGGGGTAGTTCTATCCTACTCCTTTGGGACGCAATATATGTGCCGTTTCATCCATTTTGACATTGCTTTAATTTTATATTCTACCATATTAGCATAATTTAAGTTAAATTTTACTACATTCACTTAAATTTATAATTTAAATTTTATTAGATTCATATAATTCAAACATTAATTTAATAAAATTTAAATAATATTACCGTGTCAATAATATATAATCAAAACAGTATAAAAAAATGAATGAGACATGACATATATCACATCCCAATGAGATATGATAGAACAACCCCTATCTCAGATTCTAGCTCGCATCAATTAAAAGTTGCGACAGATGAAGAAGGCAATTCCAAGGTACAAATGAGTCTAATGTGTCTTCAAGAAAACATGCTAATGCTTTAGTAATGAGTTCGGTAGGATTATGAGAGGAGATATCATATCCTGTTGGATAGCAGATTACTTAATAAATTTTTTTAAAGTAGTAGCACTTTAAATTATTCAAAGTTATTTCATATTAAGTTATCATCCTAGTTTAATTACTTAATGGCTAGAATGCACTTGAGGTCCCTAAAATTTACATATTCTTTTCATTGCATCATTGAACTTTCAATTGCTTTAATTAAACCTTAAAAAAAATTGATTTTTCAATTGAGTTCAAAAAGTAACATATTAGTTATTTCTTTATTTAACAAATATCTACCGTGAAATATATTACGTTATTTAATCTTTTAATATGATGTGGAAATAAGTGAATGTATACATGATAATATGATGGTATGGCATGCATGAGTTCCACAAATAATATGACATGTTGCATGCCACGTGTAATGATGACATGACATTCTAAAATATTGTTTAGGTCCATGAATTTTACCATATTTTTCAATTTCTTTCTTGTACAATTTTTTTGTTGTTGGGAATTACTATATATTTTCATAGTCACGATTACTGATGCCACAACCTATTTATTATATATAAAAATATTATATAGACAAAATTACACTTCACCTAATAAAACAAAATTAAGGTCTAATAAGTAATAAATTGCAATATCAATTATCTTACATAATCTTACCTTATAGCTAAGTAGGAACACTTTCCTTTACTGAATGTGCCACAAATGCCTCCTCTATTATTGTCTGTCTTCCATTAACCCTAGCAAGTGAAAGTGTTTGGCTCTTCCCCTGTAATTGAAGAATACACATTACGTATTTCTGCCAAAGACGACGTCCACTTAATTGTTAATTTGACAAATTAAAAAAGTAGACGTTCAATCGACGCCTTCTCTTTTTAAGCTCTTTCAATTTCTTCTTCAACTAACCTGTTATATTTCAGTTCTCAAACAATCTAATTCCTTCTCAAACACCATTCTCCTTCAATCATTTTGCAAGTATGGTCAAAAAATTTCTTATCAATTAAAAATTTGTTTTTACTAAATTTGCTACGCTCTGTTTAGAAGACAGCCTGAATCAAATTGAAGACTGCTCAAGCATAAGAAAAATGTGTCTGCTTTATAATGTTTGATGACACTCTTTTTGAAAGAGAAGATTTGATCCTTTTATTTGATAATTCACATTGGAAAATATGATCATTTTTTCTATTACTAAAGTGTACTTTAGCCTTAATTAATAGAAAATTGATTTATATTTCAGAGTTCTATAAAATTGTGAATCTTCAATAATATTTTTGTGATGACGCTTATTTTCAATCAAATATAAATTTCATTGCATAGAAATAATCAAATAACAAAATGAAGGCATGGTCATCCGAGGCTGGGAGGCAAGGATATAGGCTATCAAAATAGAAGTAGTTGAGTTGCTTTATAATCTTAGACCAACTATAATTTAAAGACTATTGGTTCTTTGTCAACAAGAAGTAACTTTAATAACAAAAGACGGTTAACACTGCACTCATTCCTATTTATTCTCCAATTTTATAACCCTCACTATTTTGATGGATTTTTTTTTATGAGTTTGTTCCCTTCAGTTGAACAACCTAAATTAAAAGACGAAAATGTGCAAAAGGCACATGCTTAAGCACATGCTTGGAAAGCATGTGCGTGCCATGAAATGATCAAAATATTTTTGATAGTATATAATTGTTCTATTTATATATGTAATTATTCTATTTATATTTGAATATCATATATAAATGAAATAGAAATTACATTTTATATATCCATAGTTAATGTTAAAAGTTTTAACTACTTGTTACATAAAAAAATTAACTACTTGGGATATGATTGAGTTTCAAGAGTTTTTTCTTTTTTTTTTGGGATTGGAGAGTTTCAAAAGTTTTTAAATGAAGCTATATCTAAGTCCTAGGACTCCTAGCATTTAGTCATTAGATTTATAACATTTAATATTCAAATTTTTTGAATTGTTTTATCATGAAGTGATTTTATCTCTATGTTATTTACATTCTTTTATTTCATTCATTTATTTAGATACATCTTATAAATGCATGTTTTCCAAATTGGAAGTTGTTTAAGAAAAATTATTGACTCATTTTTCAAAAGAAAAGAGAAAATTATTGATAACATACAAATTCTAATTCTAATGTGTCTTCAATAAAACATACTAATGATTGAGTAATGAGTAAGTTAGGATTATGAGAAAGATATCATATCCTATTGTATAGCAGATTACTGAGTAAAATTTCTTAAAGTATTTGCACTTTAAATTATTCAAAATTATTTCATATTATGTTATCATCTTCAGTTTAAATATTTAATGGCTAGAATGCACTTGAGGTCCTTAAAATTTACATATTCTTTTAATTGCATTTGTACTTTCAATTACTTTAATTAGATCTATATATAAAATTTTTAATTTTTTAATTTAGTTTAAAAAGTAACATATATACATTATTTCTTTAATTAATAAAAAGCTAACATGAAATATATTATGTTATTTAATATTTTAATATGATATGAAAATAATTGAATGTACGTACACATGGCAATATGATGATATGACATGTATGAGTCCTACAAATAGTATGACATATGGCATGCCACGTGCAATAATGACATGAAATTCTAAAATATTGTTTAGATCAATGAATTTGACCTTATTTTTCAATTTCGTCTTTGTACAATTTTTTTTTTTTGGTTGGAAATTACTATATATTTTTATAGCCACCTTACTAATGCCACAACCTATTTATTATAAAAATGTTATATAGACAAAATAACACTTCACCTAATAAAATAAAATTAACGTCTAATAACTAATAAATTGCAATATCAATTATCTTATATAATCTTACCTTATAGCTAAAATTTTCTCTTGTGCTAAGTAGGAACACTTTCCATGACTGAATGTGTCACAAATGCCTCCTCTATTCTTGTTTGTCTTCCGTTAACCCTTGCAAGTGAAAGTGATTGGTTCTTCCCCTGTGATTGAAGAATACACATTACCTATTTCTTCTAAAGACGTCCACTTAATTATTTGACAAATTATAAAAATAGACGTTCAATCAATGCCTTCTCTTTTTAACGTCTTTCAATTTCTTCTTTAACTAACCTGTTATATTTCAATTCTCAAACAATCCAATTCCTTCTCAAACACTATTCTCCTTCCATCATTTGCAAGTATGGTCAAAAAGCTTCTTACCAGTTAAACCTTTGTTTTTACTCAATTTACTACGCTCCGTTTTGAAGACACCCTGACTCAAATTGGAGACTACTCAAACATAAGAAAAATGTGTCTGATTAATAATGCTTGATGATACTCTTTTTGAAAGAGAAGATATGATCCTTTTATTTGCTAACATGGGAAAATCTAATCATTTTTTTTATTACTAAAGTGTATTTTAGCCTTAATTAATAGAAAATTTATTTATGTTTTAAGTTTCACAAGAGCCTTGGCAACAGAGACTGAAAATAGATATTTCAAGCTGTCACAATGGTCTACCGTAGAGTTTTCAAATTGCAAAATGATGACCCATCAAATTGTTGACCTTGCCAATCCCATATTTTATTCAACCTTTTTACCCCAGAAATAGTCAGTGTCTCCAAGTTGGGGAAAATAACCTACACCACAAAACTCATATATATAGTCAAGACAACATCAAAGTTATAAAGCGAAAAATTTATTCTTGTAAGGAAGAAAAAAGAGGTTCACACCTTTTAAAAAGGTGTTAAATTAAAATAAGTGACCAAATTAGTTTTAACAGGTCTCTTAAATGTAGATATACACTGCCAATGTCAAATATGTATTTGTAAAGAAAATGATAGAATATAATACTACTCTTCTTGCAATCAGTGGTTCATCTCCATTGTAGCCAAGAACAAATTTTCTTTGGATTCTTCTCCTTATATCCATTAATTGGATTTTCAAGCTTAAATTGAAGGTTTTATTGAATTATAATGACACCTGTATGAACACAAGGTTTCTTTCTTGATGATTTGTAGTCTCTCAATAAGTGATATTAATATCAAAAAACAGAGGATAATACTAAATTTGTTTCACTCACAAATGCAATATTTATTATATGTTTTTGATTTGGCAATAATAATAATCTCCATTTTCACTAGACATGCATCTAAAAGCTAGTTAAAAAGTATGAATGCCAAGTATATTTAGGTGTCAGAAATTTTTTATTTGAAGCAACGACAACAATGCTCAGGTGTTCAAATTTGAATTAAATTTTATAATTCAGACAATTTGAAATTTTTTCAAACCCCTTTTCCATTGTCAGCTCTTCTTTTTGTTCTTCCTTGTGTTTTTGACAAAAAAAACTAAATTTATATGTTTTAACAAGAAGATGATCAACATCAAAATCTGAATAAATTTTATTACTATTGACCAGAATTAATTTATCATTTCATATATATAATCTCCTATATTAAGGTAATTATATAAATGCATAACAAATACCTAGTATTAAGCTTTGGTTGCAAAATGTTAAACATACCTTCTCAGAAAAAAGTGAAACTGGAGGATCAAGACTATTGTTGTCTATAATTTCTCTACGATTCTTATCATCTACAAATTGCGTCTTCTTCTGCTGAGCTTTAAAAGATGTTTTGTCTTCAAAATAAAATCCAATTAGTGCAGGTAGACATTCTAATTCCAAAGTGCGTAATTCTGCAAACTGGAGCATCCCAACATTCTTTCCATCATCAGAAACTATTCCCTCCAAACTATCACAATCTGAAACTCGAATTTTATTAAGTTGTGGAAGACATCTTGGAAGGGAAAATGAAAAAAGGCTTTTCATTTTGTTACAAGACTGCACTTTAACAACCTTCAATTTGGAAAAGGATCCCTCTGTAAGAGAGCCATTGGATAACTTTACCAATTTCGATGAACTCTGGACATCCAATGACTCTAAGTTGGGAAAGAGATCCCTAGGACCCGCTGAGTCAGCTATGAATTGAAGTTCATCGTTATCAATGACTTCAAGTTGCTTCAATTCTAACAAACATTTTTCGTTTATTTCTGGAACAACATTCTTCGCACCTTCCAACTTGCTCAACCTCAAATCTTCAACACGATCCATCAACCCTCTGAAGTAATTCTTTGAGTTAATTCTAGTATTAAGATCCAGTTTCAAGGTCCTTGAATATTTAGAATCACCAAACTGGTCCCATAAATTACCTATGTACCATGAATCACCTATGACTACTTCATATCTTTGCAACTGCAACTTCTCAAACAGCGGTTCCTTGGGAAGCATGTTTTCATCACAAACACGTACTACTAAAGTGTTCAAGTGGCTCAAATCATTTAGCTCAGAAAGACTAGCCGTAGATTGTTGATGGTCAGTAGCCCACTGATAAAAACTTCTGCCACCTATAAACAGCACTTCCAACATTTTCAAGTTTAATAGAACACCAGGTGGAATCAATTCAAGCTGCTCACAACCACTCAAGTCCAACAACTGCAGCTTCGTCAATTGCCCTATTTCTGGTGGCAAATGTTTAATCTTAGAGCTAATAAGACTAAGAACTTTTAAACCTTTCAATTCCCCAATTATCACTATGTCCCCCAAAACACAGTGATCAAGACACAATGTATAAAGGTTGCTTAAGAGACTAATCGATGAAGGTAGAAACTCAAAGTCCATATTAGTCAAATCTAATACTTTGAGTGCAGGCATTCCATGGAAAAAATTGTTTGGTAATTTCAACGAAGGGTCTTTGTTGAATAGAATGAAAAGGGTCAAATTAGGATAATCTAATCCTTCAGGAAGTTCTTCAATGTCGCTACCATATAAAATGATTGTTTTGTAACTTTTTAGCTTATCATCCTTTGGCCATTCTTCTTTACCTAACTTCTTATTTATTTTTAAGAAGAGCTGTTGATCCCTGAACGCTATTGATATGGCCACATCTCGGACAACATCATGCATTGTAAATCTGCTAGAATTACCACTATCTTGTAACAAGCATGAATCTTTCAGTTTTCTGATGCAAGTCTCAAAGCTATCTTGAATCTCTTCCATTTTATTCATGTCATGAAATAAACCCAAACCGCAAGAATACTTGAACAAATCTCTGATCGAATCAAAAGTAATCACACTAGCGAGCAAGAATATTGACTTGAGGCGATCATTTTCTAAATTTTCATAACTAACTTCAACCGGTGTATTTATATCAGAATACAGCTGATTCTGTAGTTGTCGCAACACATCCTTCCATTCTGGTATTTTCTTTCCTTTTAGTGAACTTGCAACGGTCACAAGGGCAATTGGCAACCCACCACACTCTGCAGTAACGTCTCTGGCTACAGATAGCAATTCACCACTTTCTGAAGATTCATTAAGTGCAGCTTTCTCCTTAAATAACTTCCAAGCTTCTGCTTTTGCCAACTCTCTAAGCCAAAAGTTCTTTTGAGTATTCATGTGGTCAGACAACACAGCTCTGTTTCTAGAGGTCATTAATATTTTGAAATTTTTGTTCTCCTTCCCATAAGGGATGCCTATTTCATCCAATTCAAGCTTTTTCCAGAGATCATCTAGGATCACAAGAATGTTTTCCTCTTGCTCTAACCTTTGGCGTAGTCTAGCTGCTCTTACAGTTGGGGTCTGCTCTTCAATTTTGAGTCCCAACATTTCAGCAATCTCTTGTTGGATTTCTTTTATCTCTGGGTTCTGTTTTACAGTTGCAATAACAACCACCAAATCCGATGACTTTTCTTTAGCTTTTTTGGCAACCTCATGGACTAGAGTGGTCTTGCCCACACCACCCAACCCATACACTCCAATAATGTTAAGATTAGGATCTGCTAGTGCCTCCATAATCTGGTTCAGTGCTACAACCCTGGATTCAAAGGCCTCGACATTTGTGGTTGATGAAGACCCTGTCTCTATAACTCTCAGTTCTCCACGGTAAGAAACCTTGTCAAATTGTTTCTTGCTCTTAATATTGACAATTTCCACTGCTGTCTTTTTTGCCCTTCTACTAAGTTGATGCCTCCAGCACAAGTTTGGAAATGATCTGCTAGAACACCCTGTATTTTTGTGACGTTTATCATTTTCATCAAGCAGCTCC
The DNA here is from genome assembly GCA_003255065.1 of Cercis canadensis. Lineage (NCBI taxonomy): Eukaryota > Viridiplantae > Streptophyta > Magnoliopsida > Fabales > Fabaceae > Cercis > Cercis canadensis. The sequence continues at coordinate 31,309 of QAOA01001300.1, forward strand.
TTTGCCTTGGAAGCAATCTCATCCACATCACTTAGCCACTTCAGAACCACACCATCGATTTCTTCTACATTTCTTTTGGCAGTGTCAACTCTGTGTTGCACACTTTCTCTCTCAAGCGGGAGTTCATCAGCTTGATCCTTAAGCTCGGCTACATTCTTCTTGTAGAAAATCACATAGCCCACCTGTCGTGCCACTGGAAGCAGAGTGTACTCTAACAATTTGTCAACAGCTAAAGAAACAAATTCCATTCTTGCTTTGGGACGCTTTCACACACAACTCTACATAAGTACATAAAAAGTGAAATAAGTTATTAAATTTAAGGTAACAACAAGAGGGCAATAAATTAATCAAATAATAAAATGAAGGCATGGTCATCCGAGGCAAGGAGGCAAGGATATAGGCCATCAAAATAGAAGTAGTTGAGTTGCTTTGTAATCTTAGACCAACTATAATTTGAAGACTATTGGTTCTTTGTCAACAAGAAGCAACTTAAATAACTAATTAAAGACAGTTAGTGTTGCTCTCATCCTTATTCATCCTCAAATTTTATAACCCTGCTATTTTTATGAGTTTTTTCCCTTTAGGTTGAAGAACCTAAAATAAAAGACGAAAATATTTAGCACCTGTTTGGAAAGCATATGCGTGTCATATAGTGTAAAAGGACTAAAATACCTATAGTGCTATGTGATTGTTCAATTTATATTTAAATGTGATAATCACATATATAAATAGAATAACAACATAATTTATACATGATATCCACATATATAAAAAGAATAACTTCATAGCACCAATAAATATTTTGGTAATTTCTCACCATATGGCAAGCGCCTACTTAAGAAGGCATATGTTTTTGCACCATGGGGACTTTTATGCCAAGTTTTAAGGCCCACAATAACAATTTTTTTTTATTGAATAATTCTTAGATTCAATTAATCTATTTTTGTTTAAATCAATGATTTTTATTTCACAGGAATTTTGTTAGTATGATAATGATATTCCTGTATATTGTGTTTATTCCTTTTCTTGAGGCACAATTAGATGTTTATATATGCAAGGTTAATGTTAAAAGTTTTAGCTACTTGTCACATTAAAAAAAAAAGAAGTTTTAGCTACTTGGGATATGATTGAGTTTCAATTTTTTTTTTTCTTTTTTTGATTGGAGAGTTTCAAAAGTTTTTAAACGATGAGTGTAGCATCAAACAAAGCTTACTACAGTCTACCTATGAAAACTGCACACAACAATATCTAAGTCCTAGCATTTAATTAGTCATTAGATTTATAACATTTAATATTCAAAATTTGAATTGTTTTATCATGAACTGATTTTATAGCTATGTTATTTACATTCTTTTATTTCATTCATTTATCTAGATACATCTTATAAATGCATGTTTTCCAAATTGGAAGTTGTTTGAGAAAATTATTAACTCATTTTTCAAAAGAAAAGAGAAAAATATTGATAATATACAAATTCTAATTCTAATGTGTCTTCAAGAAAACATACTAATGCTTGAGTAATGAGTTAGGTAGGATTATGAGAGGAGATATTGTTAGAAAAAATGATAATGAAAACAATAAATGTATGACTTTGAGGCGTGAATAATTACGCTGTCTTGAGTGTAATATTGCTTCTTTATCAAAAGTAAGTTACCCTAGGATACAACAAAATTCTCAAAAACTCTCAATGGAAAAGTGAATATTAATGCATTAGGGAGTTCCCTTTTATAGACTTGAAAATGTACTAATGAACAAATATGACTGGTTAGTAATTAATAGACATAATTGTCTATTCGGAATTAGGGATGACAATGGGGCGGGGCAGGGACTCCCCATCCCCATCGCCGAAAGATATCCCCTGCCCCATCCCTGGACCCATCCCCGTCCCATTGAATTCTTATCTGCCCCATGCCCCGCCCTATTTACCCATACAACCATACTTTTCTAAATATACACAATTTACAAATTTAATTCATCGATCTCGATTTTTAATTGAAATTCAAGTTTAATCAAATAAGATAATATAAATAATTCTCAAATAACATCATCAAGAATTTACACAGTTTGAAGCTTAGGAAAAAGGGTAATCTAAACTTTAAAAGTGAAATGAATCATTGATAAATAGACTAGAAATTTGAAGATTACTTAAATGGATGTATTGCTAGCAGTGCAACAATTTACATAGTTTTTACTGAGATGGGAAACAAATGCTTATAGTCACTTAAGCATAATCATGCAATAAAAATTTATATCTACAAAATATGAATCATTGACCAGAGTAATTCAAGATTCAAAAATATTAACACAGATTCTTAGGTAGCACAATATGCCACATTAAGTACACATTAATTGCACACACATATTAATTGAAAAAGTTTGTTTTAGATGCCTGGTTGAAATTCAAGCTTGTTTACTCGGGTTACCTTAGAAAATAATTGAAATGATAACACTTCCACATATGTATCTATTCACTTATATTAATAAGATTAAGGTTGATATTAGTCATGCAACATTTTCTATGATGAAAATATGTACAGATTTGCTTTGCGAAGTATTTAGAAGACATCCCTTACTGACATTCAAACCACATCTTTAATCGTCTGAAGGAAAATTGCTGACATTCAAAAAGATTTAATTTCCCAAAAGCACTTCTTTATAAAACAGCATTCACATATTCACATAGTCCCTTCACAATTACTATGAAATATTAAAGAAGGCAAAATAATATAACTATGAGTAACTACTTCATGTAATGAAACATGGAAAATGATTTACTTGATATAAATAAACTTAGAAAACATGAGCAAAGATATATGTTTGTCAAATGTATTATATGTGTATATATATATATATATATATATATATATATATATATATATATATATATTATTTATTTAAGTACACTGCGGGGCGGGGCGAGGCTCACCCATCCTCAGACCCGCCCCTATAAAATTATCCATCCCCATTTTTCTACCCCATACCTATACCCGAACGGGTAAAAATACCGGGGCCCCATTGGGTCTGGGACAAATTGCCATCCTTATTCGGAATAGACACAACTGTTTATTCGGGTTTACTCATAAACCAAATGATACAATTGTTTATTTAATAAACATTTTTAACTTAATTAACTGTCATCCAAACCGGGTCAAACTGACCCGAACCGATATGGTCCAGTTATTAAAACCGGACTTTAAAATTCAAAGACCATTAAGCATCTTTGACTTGCTAAGCTATTGGGCTTGGCTTACGGGCTTGTGCCCATTTATCTAAAGTTACTCTATATCTTTAGTTTGCCTTTATAAAGCCTTTTACATTCTTTAATTTAACCAATGTGGGACTTAGTTTTATAACCACCTCTACAAACTATTCAACAAATATCATATCATGTTGTATAGCAGATTACTTAATAATTTTTTTTTAAAGTATTAGCACTTTAAATTATTTAAAGTTATTTCATATTAAGTTATCATCCCTAGTTTAATTACTTAGTGGCTAGAATGCACTTGAGGTCCCTAAAATTTACATATTCTTTTCATTGCATCATTGTACTTTCAATTGCTTTAATTAAACCTTGAACAATTTTAATTTTTCAATTGAGTTCAAAAGTAACATATTAGTTATTTCTTTAATTAACAAAAATCTAACGTGAAATATATTATGTTATTTAATCTTTAATATTTGATGTGGAAATAAGCGAATGTATACGTGATAATATGATGATATGGCATGCATGAGTTCCACAAATAATATGACATGTTGCATGCCACATGCAATGATGACATGGCAATCTAAAATATTGTTTAGGTCCATGAATTTTATCATATTTTTCAATTTCGTTCTTGTACAATTTTTGTTGTTGGGAATTACTATATATTTTCACAGCCACGGTTACTGATGCCACAACCTATTTATTATATATAAAAATGTTATATAGACAAATTTACCACCTAATAAAACAAAATTAAGGTCTAATAAGTAATAAATTGCAATATCAATTATCATACATAATCTTACCTTATAGCTAAGTAGGAAGACTTTCCTTTACTGAATGTGCCACAATGCCTCCTCTATTCTTGTCTGTCTTCTGTTAACCCTGGCGAGTGAAAGTGATTGGTTCTTCCCCCTGTAATTGAAGAATACACATTACATATTTCTGCCAAAGACGATGTCCACTTAATTGTTAATTTGACAAATTAAAAAAGTAGATGTTCAATCGATGCCTTCTCTTTTTAAGCTCTTTCAATTTCTTCTTCAACTAACCTGTTATATTTCAGTTCTCAAACAATCCAATTCCTTCTCAAACACCATTCTCCTTCCATCATTTTGCAAGTATGGTCAAAATGCTTCTTATCAGTTAAACCTTTGTTTTTACTAAATTTGCTATGTTTCATTTAGAAGACACCCTGTGTCAAATTGGAGATTGCTTAAACATAAGAAAAATGTGTCTGATTAATAATGCTTGATGATACTCTTTTTGAAAGAGAAGACAAGAAAAGAGAAGATTTGATCCTTTTATTTGATGATTAAATTGGGAAAATATGATCATTTTTTCTATTACTAAAGTATACTTTAATAGAAAATTTATTTACATTTCAAAGTTCTATAAAATTGTGAATCTCCAGTAATATTTGTGTGATGATGTTTATTTTCAATCAGATATAAATTTCATTGGATAGAAATTAATCAAATAATAAAATGAAGGCATGGTCATCCGAGGCAGGGAGGCAAGGGGGAGCCCCGGCCCCCAAGCCACTTAAAATTCCTCCTAATAATATGTATAAAAAAATTATTTTATGGGCCCAGGCATATTAATTGAAGATTTTACATACGTCGGCCATCAAAATAGTAGTTGAATTGCTTTATAATCTTAGACGACCTATAGTTTGAAGACTATTGGTTCTTTGTCAATAAGAAGTAACTTTAATAACAAAAGACGGTTAGCACTGCACTCATTCCTATTTATTCTCCAATTTTATAACCCTCACTATTTTGATGTATTTTTTTTTTTTTTTTTGAGTTTGTTCCCTTAAGTTGAAGAACCTAAATTAAAAGACGAAAATGTGCAAAAGGCACATGCTTGGAAAGCATGTGCATGTCATATAGTGTGAAATGATCAAAATACCTTTGATAGTATATGATTATTCCATTTATATATGTAATTATTCTATTTATATTTAAATATCATATATAAATAGAATAACAATTAGATGTTTATATATCCAAGGTTACTGTTANCAGATTACTGAGTAAAATTTCTTAAAGTATTTGCACTTTAAATTATTCAAAATTATTTCATATTATATTATCATCTTCAGTTTAATTATTTAATGACTAGAATACACTTGAGTTCCTTAAAATGTACATATTATTTTCATTGCATTTGTACTTTCAATTACTTTAATCAGATTTATATATAAAATTTTTAATTTTTCAATTTAGTTCAACAAGTAACATATATTAATTATTTCTTTAATTAACAAAAAACTAACATGGAATATATTATGTTATTTAATCTTTTAATATGATGTGGAAATAATTGCATGTACGTACACGTGACAATATGATTATATGGCATGCATGAATCCCACAAATAGTATGACATGTTGCATGCCACATGCAATAATGACATGGAATTCTAAAATATTGTTTAGGTCTATAAATTTTACCATATTTTTTAATTTCGTCCTTGTACAATTTTTTTGTTGGGAATTACTCTATATTTTTACAGCCACCTTACTAATGCCACAACCTATTTATTATAAAAATGTTATATAGACAAAATAACACTTCACCTAATAAAACAAAATTAACGTCTAATAGGTAACAAATTGCAATATCAATTATCTTACATAATCTTACCTTATAGCTGAAATTTTCTGTTGTGCTAAGTAGGAACACTTTCCATGACTGAATGTGCCACAAATGCCTCTTCTATTCTTGTCTGTCTTCCATTAACCCTGGCAAGTTAGAGTGATTGGTTCTTCCCCTATAATTGAAGAATACACATTACCTATTTCTGCTAAAGACGTCCACTTAATTGTTTGACAAATTATAAAAGTAGACGTTCAATCAATGCCTTCTCTTTTTAAAGTCTTTCAATTTCTTCTTCAACTAACCTGTTAAATTTCAGTTCTCAAACAATCCAATTCCTTCTCAAACACTATTCTCCTTCCATCATTTGCAAGTATAGTAAAAACGCTTCTTATCAGGTAAACCTTTGTTTTTACTCGATTTGCTATGCTCCGTTTTGAAGATACCCTGACTCAAATTGGAGACTGTTCAAACATAAGAAAAATGTGATTAATATTGTGTGATGATAATCTTTTTGAAAGAGAAGACAGAAAAAGAGAATATCTGGTCCTTTTATTTGATAATTAACATGGGAAAATCTGATCATTTTTTCTATTACTAAAATGTACTTTAGCCTTAACTAATAGAAAATTTATTTACATTTCAAAGTTCTATAAAATCGTGAATCTTCAGTAATATTTGTATGATGACACTTATTTTCAATAAGATATAAATTTCAGTGTATATAACTCGTGATGGATTCTCATCAGAGTTTAGTCTTTTGCTTGGTACATAAGAAAAAGAGAAAGGCCTAACAAACAAAACACCCATCTTATCAAATCAAGAAAGAAAATGATATATCTGAAGGAGGAGGCTGCCAAATAACCATCATCAAGAGTTTAATCTAAATACATTTGAGTTAAATCCCAAAAAGTTCTAATAATTAATTTTTTTTATCTTCCAAAATTATATATATATATATATATATATATATATATATATATACAAGGATTCAATTTTTATAATATTATATGTGTATGTCATA
>QAOA01001300.1:38814-89011 GCA_003255065.1 Cercis canadensis
CCCCCCCCCCCCCCCAACAAAAAAAACCCCCAACAAATAAAAAAAAATACATTTTTAAAATTACAAAATTTTCTTTGTCTTTTACTATATTTTTTCTTATAAAATATATGTTTAGCCTCACAAAAAATTAATTTCTTTCTTCTTTAAATCTTTATTTATTTATACTTTGACCCCTTTAATATTTTAGTTCGAGCTCCCACCTTGTCTTTAACTATTTCTTCCCTTTCAGTATCACCTCTTACTATGTTGTGTTCCTCTTTAACTCTTACTCTCCCTTTCAATTTGATATTGCTCTTTCAAATATTTGTGATAGACGTTCCCTTTTTGTTTCAAGATACAATTTGCTCTACAAATATTTATACTGACGTCTAAAGTGTCAGTCTAAACTGTAGAGTGATATAATTTACAAAGTAAAGACAATAACTATTTATAATGGGACAATAAGACAATCTAATCAAGCAACCAAATGAAAAAGGTAAAGAAAAATATATACTCAGCCCAAATGTCCCAAACTAAAGAAATAAAAAAAGGATAAGTTAATTAATGAAATTACACAACTTACCTTAAGAGAAGACTCCAACTGAGCAAGTCATTGATCTTCACTCCGATATAAAGCACCGTAAACACTAAAGTAGAAGATACATATATTTTTGTATTTTTTGTATTTTTTTACTTTTTTAGGGATTTTTTAAGAGTTTGTTGGAAAAAACAGTGAAAAGGAAGTTTAACTCAATTCCAGTGATGAAAGGAAACAAGGCAAAAGAAAATTTTGATTCCAACAAACGAACAAAAATGAAGGACTTGAAAGGTATATTTTGTTTCTAGCTTCTTAGACTAGATAGCAGAACAAAGGCAGAGAGATGAAATTTAAGGATTGAATATGAAGGACAAAGGAGAACTGAAAATGAAAGTGAAATGATGCAGAGAACAAGGCAGACAAAGGAGAACTGAAAATGAAAGTGAAATGATGCAGAGAACAAGACAGGAATGCAGTGAAGACAAGCACTGGACAAGGAGCTAGAATGAGTTGAGGATAATCCACACACTTCATATATTGGAGATGTCAATAGAATTCTTTAATACAATTACAGACAAAGCATGTGTTGGAGATGTTTGAACAGATCAAAGTAAACGTTATGAAGTCTTTGTCCTTTCCATTTAATAACTATAAAACGTTATGAAAAATCTCCATAAACATCTCCCCAAATCAATTTAATATTGTGCATGGAGCTGCCGACAGAGGCAACTTGCTACAACATCCACATGCTAATGGACAGAGTAAATAGAGTTTTCAATCTTTCACAACATTAAAGAACTAAAAATAAGTGTGCCACTTGGTCAAGTTGTTCATATTATAAGTAATTTGTTCATGTCATATTATTTTTGCCAGTAGATACAGGCGAGCACATTTATTTATACTTTGTTTCTTGCTTCTTAGACCAGATCGATAGCAGAATAAAGGCAGAGAGATGAAATAAAATATGGAGCTGGAATGGGATGGGGATAACCACACAATTCATACATTGAAACTTAGTGGAGCCAGTAAGAAAGAGGTATGTGATTAATCTTATTGACAACGGTGGATTAGTAGAGTATAAGTGGAGTAATCCAAACAATGTATTTTCAAAGAATCTCACAAACACAAAATTGAGAAAACAATGTATTTTCATAAGAAATGTACTTCAATTAAAATTTAGGGAAAAATCCAAAAACTCTCCTAAACTATACATTATTTGTGCTTTATCCCCGAAACTTTGAAAAAGTAAAAAAGACCTCTTTGAACTTTTAAAATGTGCATTTTATCTCACGACTTTAACGTCCGTCCATTAATAGACGAAAGAAGATATTTGAATATTATAATTTGACCTCAAAACTCTTTAAATATTACTTTTTTATCTCAATTTTTATAAATTTATTTTTATTTATATCCTTATAAAATTAAATTAGGTAGAAAGTGAAGAGATTCATAAAATGTAACTTTTTAATTTGGATGATAGGATTATAAATCAGAAAATTTTATTTTTTGAAATAAGTTTAAAATTTTTGATTTAAAGACAAAAGAAATTAAAATTATATATTTTATAAATATAGAAGGACTCAATAATTTATTTTTAAAAAAGAGAAATAAAAAATTTAAATTGTTAAAATAAAAAAACTATAATTATAATTAATATTTTTTTTTATGTAATTTATTGTCACATTTTAAATTTTTTTTACATAATTTTAATTTTATATTGTAATTATTAAAACTCAGTCGCCCACTTTACACATCTGACAGTAATCGGACCGTCCTTTTCAATCGGTTGGTTCCCCGCGTGCACGTGTTTACTTTTTGTAACGTGATGGAACCTGTAATAATTAAGAAGTCAACATCTCTCTTCAATTATTATTTTTACAAGTTGATGTAATCCCCCATTCACATCAGAAAAAGAAAAAAGTTGATATAATCTCATGACTCTATTAAATCAAGTGCTAAAAATAATAATTGAAGAGAGAGATAGTAATACACCTATTTAGTGTTTACATTGAAAATAATAGCATGGAGAGAGGCGTGTTCTAGATTTCCTACTTATAAAATACAAAAACGGAAGAAGGCTGATTAAAACTGCTCACATCCCACGCAACCCTACCCCAGCTCACCTCTGTTAAAAGGTAGATGCTATTCTTAATATTAAATTGGGGCTTTCTTTTTAAATTTTACTTTTGTATTCTGTATTGCTATTGGATGGGGAATTAGGAAATAAGAATGGAAAGTTTTGAAAGATAAACGAATTGGAAATATCAAATTTCTTTTTGCTATTAAATTGTTGTTGCTGTTATGATACAAACTAGATACACTTTGATGGAAGAATGCATCATTTCTAGAAATCATTGTTAATTTTCTTTCCTTTGCATTTGTTTCCCAAACGGAACCAGTGTTTATGAGTTCCTATTTCTACCAATAATGTATTAACACGTGCATCATGTTTCAAAATCAAATTTTTTAAGCTTTTGGATTGAAATAGTTCTTAACGTGATAACATAACTATCATTTGATTTTGGTATTATTACAAATATCTCAAAAAGTTAATTCAACCAAACATCCAATTATCTAAATAATTGACAAGTTAAAGTTACAAATTAAAAAAATTTACTTAAAAGAAGTGATATTCTTGACCCAATTAAACTCAATTATCAACTATTTGGGTGTTTTACTGACACACTATTACTTTTTTTGAGATCTCACAATAGTACAAAGTTCATAGACTAGTTCTGTCACATGTGTCAAATTAAGTATACATACACAATATAACATTATTTATTGTAGTACTGGCTTTTACAACTATATATATGCTCAAATATTATTCATTGCAGGAAAAAGAAGAAAAATGAAGTTTAACTCAGTTCCAGCGATGAAAAGAAAACAAGGGTAAAGAATATTTTAATTCCTACAAATGAACGAAATGAAGGAATTTGAAAGGTGTACTCTGTTTCTTGCTTCTTAGACTAGATAGCAAAATAATGCTAGAGAGATGAAACCAAGGATGGAATATGAAGGGCAAAGGAGAAATGAAAATGAATTCAAATGATGTAGGAAGGTAGGAATAAATAGAAGACAAGCACCGGAAAGGGAGCTAGAATGAGTTGGGAATATGCTTTCAGCACATTGGAATGAGTTTGAAATGAAATATGATGTTTCTAATTTTAACAGAACAAAAAAGAAAGAAAACAAAGTGAAACTTAATTTGGAAGGGATATAAACAATTCTCCAAATTATGCTCTAAAACTAAACAATAGAAGCAGAGCAATGAAGTGTATTTACCACAAAGGATCATAGTCGCAAGCTGTCATAATGAAAGATGGTCTAAATTATGCTTTAAAAATATTTAAGTGAATTAAATAAAATTTAAATTATGTAAACTGTGACAAACTAATATAATATATAAAAAAAAAAGTTGTGTAAAAAATATAATAATATGACTTATAACACATCAAAAGAGCATAGTATAGTACCCATCAAAGGCAGAGATAATAGTGCATCTAGTTAGTGTTTACATTGAAAATAATTAACATGGAGAGGGGCAAGTTCTAGATTTCCTGCTTATAAAGCTTCCTACAGAAGAGGCGTCACACAAGGCTGTTTTCATTTGATTTCTATCTCTGTAGCCACTGGAGTGTGAAAGGAAGAAGCAGGCCAACTCATTACCATGTTTTGTGGGACGAAAATCAATTTACTTCTGATGAACTCCATAAGCTTGTTTACAATCTTTGGTTCCTCCTGCATGCTTATTATGCCCATTTAGCTGCTTAAAGAGGCAGACGCTACCTTGACCTGTCACAGTCCTCAGCCCATTTATTAAATTTAAGGTAACAACAACAACAACAGGGCAATATAAATTAATCAAATAATAAAAATGAAGGCAGAGGGAAGGGGGAGCCCCGGCCCCACAAGCCACTTAATATTCTTCTTAATAATATGTCTAAGAAAATTATTTAATGGCTCCCAAGAATATTGAAGATTGCACATAGGCCATCAAAGTGGAAGTGGTTGAGTTGCTTTATAATCTTAGACCAATTATAATTTGAACACTATTAGTATTGGTTCTTTGTCTACAAGAAGTAACTTAAAAGACTCTTACCGCTGCTCTCATCAGTCATCCCTATTCATCCTCAAATTTTATAGCCCTACTATTTTTATGACTTTTTTCCATTAGGTTAAAGAGACGAAAATATTTAGCATCTCCTTAAAAAGCATGTGGTATCATATAGTGTGAAAAGACTAAAATATATATGGTGTTATACGATTATTTTATTTATATGTAAATAAGATAATTATATATATAAATATAATAACAACATAATTTAAATATAATAATTATATATGTAAATAAAATATTTAATTTTTTTAATCTTCTAATTATTATAATTTACAATTATTATGTAACGACGTGGCATTTTAATTTTTTTAAAAAAAAACTTTCTCTCTTTGTCCCATGGTCCCCCTAGGCCACAGCGTCCATGCTCCTCCCTTTTTCTGCAACTCTTCCACTCTCCGACCACCACCATCTTGAGTCCCCACTCTCCCTCATTCATTGCTGTTCCTTTTCATTGCAGATCTATATCTATCTCTTCCTTCTTCATTCATCGGTAAGTCTATCTTTCTCTTTACCCTTTTCGACTCTGCCAAATGGATGTTCAATTTATTCTAACCCTTTTCTACTCTTTGCATTTTCAACGGATTCACCATTGATACATACCAATTATACGATTCGTTGGTAATGCTTTGAAGAATTTCGACTCTCAAAACAAAAATAGGAAAATAAATAAAATTGAACGTGATCGACAATTATACCTTATGTGCATACTCTGTTCTGATTCAGATTCATTTCACCATATTCTCTTGGATTATACTGATTTTTTTAAGGCCAACTAGTTTAAAAAAAAATTAAATTTATTTTTGCTATCCAACCAAACCTTGAAACTCTTCTTCATTTTATGTGTCATCTCCAGTTTTATTTTTACGGGCCCAGAATAGTGCTTCCAAGTTTAGCAATACTCATTCACATCTTCTGTCGTAGTTGACTCAAGTCGCAGTTAATGGATGTCTGGAGACAAGTAATTGAATATGGTGATAACCATAATGTGGGGGAAAAAAATCATATCTATGAACAGGTGACTGGAATAAGGAGGTTGACTCCCAATTGTGAAAATAAAACTTTGCCTTTCAGTTATGTTTTACTCTGATGAGAGCATTAAAGGAAATAAAATTTCTCACTTCATATGATCGAGTTTTTGGGTACAGATATGATAGAGTTCATGCCTTTAATCAATATCTCTATGTATTGTTCACTCTGATTTTAGAATTTGGTTTTTCCTATAGAAGAAAGTGATTGGTTATTTGTCAAGTGCAAGTCTAAATACGTTTGATTAGTCAAACCTGTCATACTTTGCCTGCCAGTGTTGCTATATTTGCCCAGGCACGATTCTTTCCGGGAGGAGTAGGATTTGACGGATTGGGTTGTGTATCAATGCTGTTCACAACACTAAGCAGCCCCTTGAGAGCTTCGAGTTTTTGTTGAAAGTCAGTCATGACATCAGATTTGGCCGATGTGGTGGTGGTCGAAGAGTGAAAGAGTTGCAAAGAAAGGTAGGGGCATGGGTGCTGTGTAAAACATATCAAGCATAGAAAGAAGAAACATGTTTTAAATTTTATTACACTAAACTTTAAATTTAGAAAATTTTATTTAATTCTCAAAATAAAAATATATGTAATTTTATAAACTCAATGTAATTTACTCTAATAATCATGTTTGTCATTGTTTATTACAAAGAATCATCCTCACAAGAGTTTAGGAGATGTGAGGCACGTGTGTGGACCAACGTATCAAAATAAATCTCATGCATGATGTAAATTGTAGAGCAATATTTTTTTAAAAAAATTACAAATAAATAAAATATATTATTCATATATATCAAAATTAATCCTAACAACCATAGGAGGTGGCACAAGGAATCATCCTCATGAGATGATAACTATAGGGGAAGGGAAGGGAAGCTACCATGCTTGCAAGTTAGTAGGAGTAAACCATGCTATCTCCCTATGGAGCTTTGTGTGATCTGTGAAGACCAGAAATTCCTTGGTAAGCTTTCTGATGATCAGACAGCAAGAATACTCAAAACACTTCTCCTTCAAAATTTAATAAGATTATTTCCATTCCTTTACTTCAAACCATGTATGAAGCATTTACTTTAAAGGTTGATCTAATTTTTTTGATAAGAATCAAAGAATCTATATTTGGAGAAGATCCTACTCAAAGCAAAACAATCAGGATCAAGAGGGTGAGTTCAAACTCGATTAAACCTTGTGTAGTCGATCAACTTCTATAATTTTTCATTGTAAACAAATACATCTGCAATGGAATTTATTATATTACACCTAGATAGGGTGGCTCCTACGCCAAGCCCATGTCACTAGCTGCTAGCAAGGAAGTGTAAGGAAAATATTTAGCTTTGAAGACTTGGAAGAACATGAATTTTTCACGTGTTGCAAGCTTCATCACTGTTTCCCCAACATAGCCAAATTAAAAGATTTAATGTCTTCAAACCCAAAACCCTAATTTCTTTTTCTTAGCATAGAGTATGTATGCCAGTTAACCCAACAAATTCTTTGTTCCTCATTCTGCTGTCCCCATCAATTTTGAGGTATCACATATACTAGAGATCGCTCATGGCACAAACCTAACAACTATGCTATTCGGCTTCTAAAATGATTCAACGTAACATGTTAATAGATAATAAATATGTAGATATGGATTTTTAGTAAAATAAAAAAACTGGATACCCAAGTGCGAATCGTTATTTATTTTTTATTTTTTCTGTTGTAAATGTAATTCTTAAATCTCAAGTTTCTTCTTGTTATTATTGTTGTTGTTATGATACAAGCTAGATCCGCTTTGATGGAATAATGTATTAAAACATGCATCATATCTGGAAATCATTGTTAATTTTCTTTCCTTTGCATTTGTTTTCCAAACAGAACCAGTGTTTATGATGTTCCTATTTCTACCTATAATGTATTAACACATACATCATGTTTCAAAATCAAGTTTCTTAAGCTTTTGGGTTAAAATAATTCTTGATGTGGTAACATAACTAACATTTGATTTTGGTATTATTACAAATATCTCAAAAAGTTAATTCAACCCGTATGTGTCAAACATCCAATTATCCAAATAATTGACAAGTTAAAGTTACAGGTTAAAAAAGTTGACTTCAAATAGATGATATTCTTAATTCAATTAAACTCAATTATCAACTATTTGGGTGTTTCACTCACACACTGTTACTTTTTCGAGATCTCACAATAATACCAAGTTCATAGGCTAGTTCTGTCACATGTGTCAAATTAAGTATACATACACAATATAACATTATTTATTGTAGTACTGGCTTTTACAACTATATATATGCTCAAATGTTATTCATTGCAGGAAAAAGAAGGAAAATGAAGTTTGACTCAATTCTAGTGATGAAAAAGAAAACAAGGGTAAAGAACATTTCAATTCCTACAAATGAACGAAATGAAGGAATTTGAAAGGTGTACTATGTTTCTTGCTTCTTAGACTAGATAGCAAAATAATGGCAGAGAGATGAAATCAAGGATGGAATATGAAGGGCAAAGGAGAAATGAAAATGAAAATGAAATTCAAATGATGTAGGAAGGTAGGAATAAATAGAAGACAAGCACTGGAAAGGGAGCTAGAATGAGTTGGGAATATGCGTTCAGCACATTGGAATGAGTTTGAAATGAAATATGATATTTCTAATTTTAACAGAACAAAAAAGAAAGAAAACATAGTGAAACTTAATTTGGAAGGGATATAAACAATTCTCCAAATTATGCTCTAAAACTAAACAATAGAAGCAGAGCAATGAAGTGTATTTACCACAAAGGATCATAGTCGCAAGTTGTCATAATGAAAGATGGTCTAAAACTTCATTGGGAAAATTTAGCTACTTGCTCCACAAGTAATATTCTTTGCAGTCTAGATTACATGAAATAATCAATCAAGATTCATGAAATTAAACAAATAGTATTTCATCTTCATTTTTAAGTTATATAATCGATAGCTTTATTGGTATGAGAAACAGACTATGTTAAAATTGGGAAAGTTTAATTTCTTTCCCTTCTTCTGTTGAATCAAAATAATCATCCAGAGGAAAAGCCAATCACCTAGCTCTACAAAATTAAAGTAATTGAAGTTTCCTATGAACATAGAACCTCGCAATAATGTTGATGGTATCCTCCATACAGCATCCCATCCCATTACTAAAAACTTAATTAGGGATCAATGAAAGTATTTTATTCCCAAAGAAAAAAAGAAAAAGAAACAATCAACCGTCTCATGGAAGCACCAAAATAGGATAATTAATCTTTTCAATTTACAAATCCATAATCTGTAACCAAAATCTTTTGTCCTTTCTAACATAAATAATTTAGAGACAGCAACACAACAACAAAAATTCACCCTCATTCTTCAAAAAAAAATTCAGAAAAAAAAAACCCATCAAAATTAAAACATAAAAATCTCATCTTTTAAAGAAAAACAAAAAAAGTACCAGAGCATGTCTTCTGGGTAACGAGCTTGTAAAATAGCACAACAATCCCAATAATATGGACAGCGTCGGAGGCTAGAAAGAAATATATGTGGTCTTCAATCGTAAACTTCAAAGCCACCAACGCAAAGAGGACAAGCAATAACCCCAAAAAGATCTTGACTTTCATAGATTGCTTCCTCACCCATCCAAACAAAAGGTTCACAGGCGAAGTCCTCTTCCTCCCCATGTCTAGAGCCCCAAAATACCCAAATTCTGTGTGTGCTCTGCTTCTGGGTATATATATAGCTATATACACAAATACTGTCTTTTCTCTGAGAAACGTCTCGATATCTGGAATATCAAAGAATAGCAGAGGGTGGTGGACTGAGAAGTCGAGACACCTTGAGCGCATGCAGTAGGTGGAGGGGATGATGTGGCATCCAATTTATATCGTGTTGGGACCAATGGAATTAGGACACGTGTAAAGATGTGTAATGAGGACATAGTTATGAGTGATCCCGAGGTTGGTGCTCTTTTGTTTGTTTTCAGACTGTAAATTTGGGAATTGAATTTTAAGGAGATTTGATTCTCTTATGACTTTTAATTTTGGTCAAAATCCAAATAAATTAAAAAAAAAAGAAAGGCAATATTTTCATTTGACTCATATTGGACCTCCTCAGTCCTCACTCTAATTTTACAATTTTACTGAAAATTAAATTCCCAAGTAGGGTGGATATGTAAGAAAACAAAAATAGCAAATGGATAGGATACAAAAGATACATATATACAAGGTTTCTTACAAAAATATATTCAGATATTTTAAATTAATTTTGGCAACTACTTTAACTCTTTTATTTATATTCCTGGCACATGGAAAAGAGCAATTATAATGTATATCTTTTATCAATTGTTCACATGTTTTGGATTTTTTTTTAGGGCTTAATTCATATGTTTTATTTTGTGATGTATTGTATCTCAATAATGATCAATTAAAGGGATGCAATTTTTGTTATTTAGAAATAGGATATGTAAGAATTAAGAAGACATTTGATTTTTCAAGAGTGGATCTACAAGATAGACATTATTTAATAAAAAAAATTAGATTTATATTTAAACATACTTCAAATTGACCATGGATAGAGATTATTTTTTTTTTGACGATTGATAGAGTTTTAGAATGCTGTAAGTGTATTTGGATTTGAATAATTAACTTATTGGTAAAAATTAGATTGCCAATAACTTTTGATTAGGATTGAATACTATACTTGGTGCAAGCTCCAAGGTTTCATTGAGCAAGAGCTAATATTTTATCCTCTATTAGCATATACTTCATTATATTCCTTTCATATGTGATAATATGTCTTACATGCTCTCATATGAATATATTATTTTCTTTTTTGATAACATAAGAAGAAAAATAGAAAAGCTACAATTTAGATACTTTGCCGTCATGTCATCAACCATCAAAGTCACATAGATATTCTTAGGAGATCGGTCATAGAGTATATTCTTATTTGAATGATTTTCCATAAGCTCGTTATGTGCATACAGATACTAACAAAATGTGGGCTACGTAGTTCTCACCAAGCAGAGCTCTCATGGTCACATACCCTTCTAAAAGGCGAGGAAGGTCTAGTTGGTTATGGGTTTGACCTGTTTGAACCATCCTATATCCCATTATCTGAAAGAAAAAAAAGAAAAGAGGAAAGTGAAGTACCATATAATATATAAACCAGTGGGTGTAGGTGTCAGACATAAATTTTGTGAATGTCACGTATGCAGATACTATGAGTGTTCATTAATGAAACTTGAAGATGGGATATGTTCCTCAAAAGTATTTGCATTCAACCCAATGAAAAAAGACACTGTATTAACTAGGTAAATGAGTTATGACTTATAGTTAGAATTTGGTGTAACTTCCTTTGCTTTATTATATGATAAAGTAAATATCATTCTCCACTTCTCTTGTTCATTGGAATCTGCATTAATTGACTCTTTTGAAACAAATTTATATTTGCTTGTTTACAACAATCACTGCATTTTTTTTTTTGGTTGGGTTGGGGGGGAGGGGGCCAGTTAAACATTCTCGTGAATTGTGATACTTGCCCTCTTACCGTCTCTTGCTAATCTTACCTGCATGTTTTATCTTCCACTCTTTGATGCGAAAACACGAAACCTTCTATGAATCTGCTTGCAGAACATTTGTGAGTCATGTGATTGCAATAGCTCAACCTTATATTCAGTTCTTTCTAAAATGGTGCCTCATGTGATGGAGTTTTTTCTCATCCATTCAAGCATACATATCCTACAGTGATATTAATATAGAATATAGTGCATATGAAAGTGTTGTGGTTCACAATATGGAATGCCTTTTGCTACATCTATTTTTTGGATCAATTCTATGTCAATAGTTCATCATCCTTGATCTGAAAGCCATTCCTAGGATGTTGTTAGTTACAGTTGTCTAGGTTAGACAATGTTTCTCCCTGTGGTAAACTTTTCTGAAACTTCATTTATTTTCTTGATAGATATGATAGAATTTTTTTTGTAAAAGTGTGTGCAGCTGGCCAAAATTGTTAACTAATTTTAGCATTAATTAGAGGTCTGGTGAGCATGGAAGGCATCATAATATTGACTTTTCAAGTTTTAAATGATATCATCAAATTAAGTCTTCTTTGTCATAATGAAAGCTTGACATATATTGACAGAGGATATGTTAAATAGTTAACACTAGGAGCTGTTCAAAGGGTCCAGGTCTCGTGATAGGGTGGTCTTTCATAAAGTATCTCATTGTCAAATAAACTGAGAAATGTACCAAGAATAAAAGAGATTATTGGTTTATTTTTGTGAGAAAGGAGTTACCTTCTAAATATACTGGTTCCTTGAAGGATGTGAATAAGGAGCAACAAGTGAGAAGAATCACAAGCTAGGCTTTTTTCTCCTTCTTTTTCCAATAACGATATGATAAAATTTTAAGTCTTAGTTCTTGAAACTATATTAGAAGTGAGCTCTACCATCTCGGATAGAAGGAGGATGATAAATGTTGAAGGACAGATGCCTAAATACTTTAAAGCTTGATATTTTTTGGGCTGGTAATTTAATATGATGGTGAAATCCAAGATAACACTCATGGAAGTAGGATTGGTAGAAACTCTCTGAAGGATTAAATTTGGGGTGTTTTGTTATTGAAATGCATAAAACAAAAGGGGTAACTTTTACACTTCTTTTTCATGCTTTTCCATGTTGTCCGGTGCAGATTAAAATAATTAGTTGAGATGAGACTTTTGAGGTGGTTTTGTGATGACACAAAAGATAGAGAACAAGAATATGACTCTGAAATGGGTAGGTTTAGTTGAGGATATCTACAAGATATATTAGATGCTTTGGATGTATACCGTGAATATATGAAGGATTTAATTTTGATCTATTGACATTCTACACAATCTTTAAACCACTGTGCTGCCATGTATCAAAAAACTCTCAAAATAATTAATTGTCGATGAAAAAACATTGGTTAGTTTGGTGGTGCGACACTAACACTCGATCAAATTTAAACTCATAGATGAATAGCACTTTTTTAGAAGCTTGTTTCATGGTAGAAGCTTTCTTGTTCTAATAAATTACTAACTCACTGACATAAAGAAGGATCAATTTCTTTGGATTGATTGTTGAGTGACTTTTATATCCACTTTTTAGATATCCTTTACTTAATTATTTGATTGTTTATTGAGATTAATCATCATCTAATGAGATGTTTTATGTTAAATTGTAGGTTTCATAGGTTAGGATGAAGAATTGAAGAATTGGGAAGTTTCTGGGACAGAATGCAAGAGTTGCGGCGCTCAAAACCCAGAGTCGCGGCCCCTGGAGAATGGAACTTAAAAGCTGGACAGCAACTCAGCGCTACGGCGCTTGCGCGCGGAGAAAATTGGCGTTTTTTGGCAGAGAGGTAGCGCCCAAAATCCAAGGCCGCGGTGCTCGAGCGATTTTTCTAAATACGTGCCCTTTTTTCCTTAGTTTCTTTAGGGCTTTTAGAGAGAGTATAAATAGGAAGTCTTAGGGATTTTTTGGGGGATTTGATTCTGGACTCTTTGAAGGCAAGAATGAGAGCAAAAACAAGGATTGAAAACGAGATTTGTGGAGCCGATTCGGACTCCATAACAGAGTTTCATTCTTCTTCCTTTTGAATTATGTTTGGATTTCATTCTATCATGTTCTTTTCTTTTGTTATAAACTAGATTCCCTTCTAGGGCTATGATATAGCCTAGCTAGGATGATTTGTTATTTTCTATTTCTTTAATTCAAGAACTCCTTTATCAAATTGTCTTCTTCTTCTCAAATCTTCATGCTTCTAATTGCTTGATCACCAATTAGTTGATTAGATAATTACAATGAGACTGAGAGGTAATTGTAATTAAAGATCATAGGGATTAAGAACATAGGTTGCATGTAGGATAAGAATATACCTCTATTGCATGTGTAGCTATTTAAAAAGAACCATAGAATTAAGTGAATTTCTAGGTTGTTCGCAATTCACATATGAATATCGTGAGTTCATAACTTAAGAAATACTTTTGTTTGACCTTGGGAAAGGCTAATAAATAATTTAAGGCTCTTGGCTAGCAATTAGGAAGGTTGTTCTTGGTTAATAAATTAGGAATAGCAAATCAGAATAACTATGGTGAAATCAAAAGCCCTAGATATTTCTCTCTTGATTAATTCATCATTTTAACTGTCTTAGCTTACTTTCAGCTTATTTAAAGTTATTTCTTGAAAATTCTCCATACTTATTGATTAGATAAAATTGAGATTAACCCAATTTCGGTAGTTGATAACATTAGTCATCGTGGGAACGATAACTCACTATCATTTTATTACTTGGAAACGATAACATGTACTTGCGTTAGGATTTCTCACAACATTGATTCTGGAATATCTAAGAATGTCAAAATCAATTTTGACTATGAGACACTAAACTTGGTTTCTAAGAAACTTTGTGGCCTCGAGATGATGTCCTTCTCAATTAACTTATCTAATAATTTTTCTGCCTTGTCATACACATTAGCCTTGCAGAAATAGAACTTGTGAGAGTATCATTTCCTGATGGGATAATATGTATGTGCTTACATGATGATCCTACTTTGGTTGATTGGAGACAATCTACGAAATACCTAGGAAAACAAGGTTGTTATAGTAAATATCTTAGATATGTGATGGTGGTTGGATTAGTTGCTTATCTTCTTTGCATGGATCAAGTTGAGGTATAATTTTTTGTGCAAGATAGAGGACTCTGTCATTAGTGTTGAGAGATCCTTCATGAATTCTTTGATTCATTGGGCTGCGATTTCGCAAGTTTATCCAACAACATCAGAAATATATAACATTTCTAGTATTCCTTAAGGTTTTAACCTTTTCAATTGTCCATATATTTAGAAATTACCCCGGTTATAATGATGTATATCTTCTTACCATTTAATTCTACTATGGCTTCCTATTAATAAAATATAAGAACCTATTATGAATACACCAAATAAAACAACTATTATGATCATGAAAACTATGGTATCAATAATATAAGAACCTATTATGAATACACTAAATAAAACGACTATTATGATCATGAAAACTATGGTATCAATAATAAAACATAGAATGAGTTATAATTATTGAAAACAATTATAAATTTATCATGAAGACTAATAACATAAGCATAGATTAATACTAGTCCATGTGTCTTTCTATGCCCATAATTTGAGTCTTTTCCTAAGCATTTAACATTTTCATCTTCTCCCTCTCTTTATTGTGTGCTCCATTGTTTAGTTTACAAGAAACCAAAGAATTTCTTCCTTCTCCCTTGTAGAAATTCATTCAACTTCTCTTTCTCTCTTCTTAGTTCCTCTTCCTTTTCAAGTATTTCTGTAAGTCGCATTTGGGCACGATCGACCTCTGGATCTTTGGCAACACGCTTTCGCATCTCCTCCACCCATGTCTTGTCAAACCCAAATTGAATGGCCTCATTACACAACACAATAAACTCTTTCTCACGCTCTTTAGTGATGGTCATGGGACTCTCAGTCTTCAAAAAGCATAATAAATCTGCCAATGTCTTGTAAGCCCAGCCATGAAAACGAGCACTGAAATCTTCACGTGGTTCCCACAAATTTGGATAACTAGCAAATGCATCCCTTAACAAAGCGATGTGCTCTTTGTTTAGCTCAACGGTATCCTTAGGTATGGGTAATGAAGGAGAAATGGAAACCAATGGCATCCTAGAACCTGAACAAAAACAAAAAAATACCAATTTAGAAGAAAATGGTGAAACAAAAAAAAAAAACACAAAAGTTGAAGGCAACAGCAAAGGGTTGACTTCAGTATCAAGGGATTTAAATTATAGTCCGTAACTGCAATTGAATATGTAATATTGCGGTTGTGATGGCATTTGCAATCACAATTTTTTAGCAATTAAGGCATGCAAGTAAATACAATTTGAATCCCTAAAAGTAATTTTTGAAGCAGCTATTTATAGCACTCATTGACAAGAAAATTAATTTATTCTACTAACCCCAATATGCCAAAAGGAAAGAACATCCCAAGAAGGTGAAAAATAAGAAACATAGTGCAATAGCGCAAAGTCGAAATCTCGACAAAGGAGAAGCAACGTTGCCAACATCAATACCCATGGTGCCTTGGCTGGAAACAACACTCTCATTACTATAGCTAAGAACAACACCTTCATGAATTGTTCCTTCCTTGCCTTGACCATGGGCATTGCTATTTCCATTATGTCCAACTAGAGTGCTTTGTTTGTTTTGGTGAGGAACATCACCTATATCTTTTGAGCAAAACAACCACAACAAGAAGAGTTTCTGTTAAATAAGAAAAAAGAGGCAAAGAGGGGAAAGTGCAGCAAAGCTAGTAAAATTCTAACTACCAACCTGGCAGTGATGCCCTACTTGCCTCAACATCAGTATCCTCAGCCCTGCTTTGAGCGTAAACCCCTGTATGAATATTCACTTAAATAAAGGGCAAGGTTAGTATGATTCTATAAAGCTGTAAAACTAGTTACTTTTAAGGATCCATACCAAGAGAGGAGGGAAGCATAGCTTCTGAGGAACACAGGGTATGAGAATCTGAAACAACAAATAGAAATTAGCCTCTTTGATATAAACTATAAAAGAGACCTAGTAAAAGAAAATAGTGAAAAGAGAGGCAAAACATACCAACAAGTAGATCGTTTTTAGGAATGTTAGCATTGGCTCCTTTGTCAGTACTTTCTAGAGTCATTTGGACTTGAACCCCCCTTACTTCTGGTGTCTGTAAGTCAAATGCTTCCTCTAGTGCACACCCCAAGGAAAGTTCTAAATCAACTACCTTGCCATCTCCAACCAACTCATTTTTATTGCTGGTTGTCCCTGTGTCAAGCACTTGCATTTTAGAGAAGTCCGATTCAACTATAAAAGAAACTTTGTAAAGCAAACAATCAAAGAGACAAAACATACCAATAGGTAGACTGAAGTCAGAAATGTTAACGTTGTCTCCTCTGTCACTTTCCATAAAGAACACCTTAGAGATAGGGTAAACTTCTTCTAAAGGTACATCTGGACTAGCCGCAACAAAGGGTGTGCTACCCCAAAGGATGGTATATTCAACTGAGACAGGCAAAGAAGATGTTTTTCCATTGTTCCATAGTGAGTTAAATCTGAATTCTAGGCACTACTGACAAATAAAATGAATGCAAAGAAGAATTACCTGAATCCACTTTAGGTGTCCCATGCACCACCTTAACCTGTGATTGTTTTGACTCATGACATTCTTCACTGAGAAGTATTCCAGAAGATGAAATATTTGGGAATTCATTGAAGCTGCCGTCCGAGGCTTTTGAAGAATGTCCTCCATTTTCCATGACACTGCCACCTTTAGGATCAAGAGCCAATTGGACTTGAACCCCCTCTACTTCTGTTGTTTCTTTGTTCCCCAACTTAGATGTTCTTTTCGCCATCCCTTTTTCAAGCACTTCCATTTTGGCAAAATCTTCCTCCTTACAGAATTGCTCAAGATTGGCAACAGAATAATGACCTTCACCGTCAACTTGATGGTTCTTGTCTTGTTCTTTTAGCTGTTTGTTCTCGCCCTTAGTGTCCACATGTGAAAAGGCTTGGTCATCGCCTTGAGAAGAACTGTGACTAGATGAATTATCCTTGCCTTTACTTGCCTTGCTCCTTGTACTGCCACAAGCATCCTACTCAAGGGATAATATGTTACACAATTTAAAAAAAAAAGAAAGTGTAAACTGTAAACTAAGCATGAGAAAAACAATCCTAATCTCAAATCAACTAGTAATAAGGAGAAAATGCAGGAATTCTAAGGAGGTGGAATTGCTGCATACCATATATGTATACAACTTTTGCATTGTAGAATTTAGGTGAACAACACCTTCATGAATTGTTCCTTTCTTGCCTTGACCAAGGGCAATGCAATCTCCATTCTGTCCAATTGTAATGCTTGGTTTATTATGGTCAATAACAACACCTGTATCTTTAGAGAAAAACAACCACAACAAGAAAAAGAATTATGCTAAATAACCAAAAAGAGGCAGAGAGAGGAAACTGCAGCAAAGCTAGTAAAATTCTAACTACCAACCTAGCAATGATGCCTTGCTTGCCGCAACATCAATGTCCTCAGCCCTGCTTTGAGCATACACCCCTGTATGAATATTCACTTAAGTAAACGGCAAAGTTAGTATGATTCTATAAAGCTGTAAAACCAGTTTCTTTAAAGGATCCTTTTGGCAAAATGGGTGCTTTACCTTCTGAGGTTTCTAAAGAATGTCCTCCCTTTTCCCTGACGTTGCCACCTTCAAGATCCAGAGCCAATTGGACTTGAAACCCCTCTACTTCTGGTGTTTCTTTCTGCAAGTCAAATACTTCATCTTGTGTACACCTGAAGGAAAGTTCTTCATCAATTCCCTTGCCACCTCCAACCAACTCATTTTTAATGGTTGTTGTCCCTGTGTTAGGCACTTGCATTTTAGCAAAGTCGTCCTCATTACAGATTTGCTCAAGATTGGCTATAGAATAGTAATCCTCACCTTCAACCTGATGCTTCTTATCTAGTTCATTCTGATGCATGTTCTTGCCCTTAGTGTCCACATGTGACAAGGCATGGTTATTGCCTTGAGAAGAACTATGACTAGATGAATTCTCCTTGCTTTCACTTTTCTCGCTCCTTGTACTGCCAGAAGCAACCTACTCAAAGGATAATATATTATAGAATTTAAGAAAATAGTGTAAGTAAGCATGAGAAATACAAGCCAACCCTCAAGTCAACTAGTGTTATTTCATCACAAAGAAAAATAAAATAAAATCTTTTGCTGTTATTGTATTGCCTATCTTAGTCTGAAATAGACCAACAAGAGAAAAATAAAAGCAAGAAAACCCTAAAAGTTGTAAGGAGTTGAAATTTCACTTACCATATCGTTGTATAACTTCAGTATAGTTGAGTTAAGGTCACCCTCCCAACAGCGTTCATCTTTTTTTTCTGCTTGCACATTCTGCAGCTTTGGTGTCTTGGACACTCCCTCAGAAAATCTTTTCATCTTGGGGCAGTGGTGTATAACAACATTTTTCAAAGATGGGAGTTTGAAGAGAGACTTTCTTGAGCAAAAGCTTTCCAAGCATGGTAAATTTTGAAGCTTTATAGTTTTCAATCTCCTGAATGTAATCTCATATATTGTTGCAGAAACCTTGTATGCAACTATTTCTTTTGCCATTCCACATTCCTTCATCTCCATTGTGGTGATTTGCCCCAGGCTTTTTGAGCCGTCAGATCCTTCTTCCCTTCCAACAATATTCTCAAGTTCAGTGCAATTTTTTATATTTAACTCTTGAAGTTGCACAAGAGCCTCAGCAACAGAGATTGGAAATAGATATTTCAGGTTGTGACAGTATGAAGCGTTTATTACAGACAGCCACCGGAAATCAAGAATTCCTCGTGGATCTTTGTTCCATACATGCTTCAAATTTGGTAGGGAAGTTAAAGTCAATTTGCTCAACTCCATTTCGAGTACATTGGCTCTCTCTTTATCTGTGGTCCCTTCTAGATCAAACACAACCTCTACTGAGTCACAAGATTCCACTTCCAACTCTTCTAAATTGTATAAGCGCTCCAATAGATTCAATGGAAGCACTTTTGAGAACCATTCACAATTTGAAAGCGTCAGAGTATTCAAATTGCAAAATTTCCCAGCAGCAACTTGGCTATGCAATGTTTCTTTTAACTCTGGGTAGTCCTCTATCATCAAATGCTTTAACTTATATAGCTGTGCAACCAGAATATAATGAATTTTTGTATGGTTCACATTATATTAAAAAGAAAATGAGAATTGTTAAACTACAATTCCTCCTTTGAAGGGAATTAAACTGAAAGTAGAAGAAAAGAACCATGAAAGAGTAACATAGTAAGAGCACATCGAAAAGGCTATATTCCATTGGGCTCATATTCTAAAGAATAAATCATTGATCAGTAAATTACACATAACTGCCATGAGATTTGATGGAATTATCCAAACTCTGCTTCTTGTTTTGGAAATTATATAGGCATCACTTGTAAAATAATTAAAAGGGAGGTTTATCCTATGTTAAAATTTAACTGATGAGAGTTATCTGTAACTTATGAAATATGAAAGAGAAGTTTTGTAATGCTAAAATGTAGCTTAGAGAAGTTTGTTATTTGTATAATTTATAAAACAATGAGATTTTAGTATAATTTAATTTAATCAGATGTCTAGAGAGGTTAATGTATTTTACGAAAGGAGCTTAATTTGTCTATGATTGGAAAAGGAAGGAACATGTAAGTATAGAACTCCATATATGCACATGTTCATGATTATGCAAATCGTTAATGTTATTGTGCATTCTGGTAACACTTCCGTTTTCATGAGACGAAAGCCCGAAAACAGGTTTCTGAATTGTTATGTATTAATGTATATAAATTCTGTCTAAATTAGGCTAAAAGGACAAGAGTATGGAGGAAAAAAATTAAGGAAAATATCCAAGAATTCTAAGGAAGTGGAATTTTTCCATACCTTATCTTTATGCATCTTTTGTAAAGTAGAATTGAGGTCACCTTCCCAGTAGCTATTTGCCACCCAGTAGTTATCTGCCTCCCAGTAGTTGTCTTCTTTTACATTTTGAAGATTTGGTGAGTTAGGGGCTCCCTTGGAAAATATCTTCATCTTTGGGCATTGGCATATGACTACATTTTTCAAAGATGGGAAATTGAAGACATAATTCATTGAGCAAAAGCTTTCCAACCATGGCAAGTTTTTAAGCTTTAAAGTCTCCAATTTGCTGAACGTGATTTCATCTATTGTATCAGCATCAGCCACCTTGTCTGCTACTATTTCTTTTATCATTTCACATTCCTCTATCACCATTGCAGTGAGTTGGCCTAGGCTTTTTGCTGTTGATGATGCTATTAAATCCAACAACCCTTCACATTTACATACTTGCAATGATGTCAAATGATTGAATGTTACAGATGAAGGCACTAAGTTCAACAAACTAGAACATTTCTCAACATATAATTCTTCTAGATTCTTTAGACTTGGATCCAATTCGTGTCCCTCTTTACATATATGCCTTAATTTAGGAAGTTCAAAAAGTGATAATATTTTAACTTGTACTGCACTACTATATTGATTTCTCTCAACAACCTGATTCTCAATAGGAAATATCTCTTCAAATGAACTATGACTAACAACCAGAGTTTCCACTTTGGACATTTTTTGGAGGAATGAATATGGAAATCTTGTGTTTGCATCGTGAAAGAATGGTAATACAAGATTTTCAAGTTTGTTTAAGTGGTCTGCTGGAAATCGTCTGAGCCATGTCATTACGGTCTCATGGTTGTCTACTTTCAACTTCTTCAGCTTGGGGATTGCCTGAGAAACCAATTGAAGGAAGGAAAGCATATATAAATAAGATCTTAGTATATTTGTGTATATACACAGACATACATACATACAAATATGAGAAATTTGAACCATAAAACTTTGGTTTTCCTAAAGTTATTTATATAATGTATATATGCGTGTGTGTATTTAATACACACATATTCCAATATAATATTAATCATAATTACAATTATTTTTTTTAACAGCAATCCTACCAAAAGTGTGTATGACCCAATGAAAAATGATTATATATCAAACATAATGCAAAGATATACGTATAAAGCAATTCAACACTGGTTTAGTATAGTAATTATTTTAGTACAGTTTCACTTTCGGTCTTTTGGTTTTATCACCGTCAAATTGTTTTGGTATAACACTAGGACAAGCAACAATGTTGGTTTCTATTTACAATACTACATATACATTTACACTCACTATTGAAAGAGTGGACACAAAATTGCAAATATAGAACTAGTACAATTTTAGAGATAAACTCCAGAAACAGAGGAGACTGTGATGAATGTTGGGGACATTTACCAATTGCAAACAACTGAGCTAATTCAATTTCAAATGATAGTAAATTTTAAGAAGTGCTGGAAAAGATGAATGAAAATAAATGTTATACCCTTTTACTTCTAATTAAAGATTGACGATTCATGAAGTTACCATGCCTCATTTTCATAAATTAAGATTGTTACAGAATGAAAGGATACACAAGATGGGACCATGGATCTAGTGTGATTAAACACGTTACTGCTACCAAAAATATGGCATAAGTAGGTCCCATGGATCTAGTGTGATTAACACGTTACTGCTACCAAAAAATATGGCATAAGTAGAAGCCGGAAGGTTACATACCTTTTCAACTGAGAGGGGCTGTTGAGCTGGGGCTTCAACTCCATCCTCACAATTCCACTGTTGGAGTCCAGACCCAAAAATGTTCACATCCCTGTTGATACCTAAGTAAAATAATTCTTCCAGTTCTGGCCATTCTGTAGTAAACCTTCCAGGGTAGAAGTTTCTTAGTTTAGGTAGATCCCAAAGTTGCAACAAGGTTAGTGTAGGGAAAACAGAACTCATTGATGCATCTTGTCCTTCTTCCCCTGCAACAATATTCTCAAGTCCACAAGATTTTATCTTTAACTTCTCAAGTTGAACAAGAGCTTTGGCAATGGAGGCTGGAAAGAGATATTCCAGACTTGTACATTTCTCAGCACTTACAGATCTTAGACTTTGAAAATCAAGAATTCCTTGTGGATCTTTGTTCCATACATGCTTCAGATTTGGTAGGGAAGTTAAAGTTAATTCTTTCAAGTATGTTTTGGGTACATAGTCTCTCTCTTCATCTGTGGCCTCCTCCAGATCAAACACAACTTCTACTGAGTTAAGAGATTCTATTTCCAGCTTTTCCAAATTGTATAAGCACTTCAATAGATTCCATGGAAGCACTGCTGAGAACCATTCACAATTTGAAAGCGTCAGAGTATTCAAATAAAGAAATGACTCATCAGAAAGTTGGCTATCCCATATTTGCTTTAGCTCTGGATACTCTGAAAGATTCAAATGCCATTGCTGGTAATATAACTGTGCAATCAAATACATTCAGTTAGATATGATAAATAAATGTATGACTACATACACACACATATTCAAACACCATTGGTATGTTCCTTAAAATCCTGTGCTATAACTTTGAACTAAAAACTGAACTGGTAATGAAACAAAGACGATGGCAGAGTAATAGGGCCTGAAGGAAGAGGCTTTACTCTCATATTTCAAGAATTATGCTGCACACTAGTTAGAGTTAAACTGCTTGGCATTGGCAGAGTTTGCAGAATTTGAGGCTACTTGAAAAAGGTTTACGAGGATCCAACTAATTCAAATTTCGCAAACTACATGTCCTTGTATCAAAGTAGTATAAGTGTAACTTACATATAAGTAACATCACTCTGTTTCTATATGACAGAGAAGCTTCAATTAGAAAATCTGTTCAACTTTTGTGGTTTCTGTGTGTGCATACATGCATGCACATATTTATGCATACTTGGTATCGTTTTAGAGGTACCAAGTATGCATGAATATCTCAACGGAACATTTATAGGCTTCTCACAACATTTCTGTGTTCAAAATGATCTATCTAAAATTTTGAAAGAATTTTCAAGAATGCAAATTGTTAGTGTTACAGTGCATTCTGGTAACACTAAGGACAAAATCCTCAAGAGAGCATGTTAGTCTTTTTCGTTATCGTAAGTAGGTTTCTTCAAGTGTTACTTGATACTGTATATAAATTCTATGTCTAAATTAGGCCAAACCGACAAGAGTATAGAGGAAAAAAATTAAGGACAAAATCCAAGAATTCTAAGTAAGTGGAAATTCTGCATACCTGATATGTATACAGCTTATGTACAGTAGAATTGAGGTCACCCTCCCAGGGGCCTTCCACCCAGGGGCTCTCCTTTAAATTTATATTTTGAAGATTTGGTGTTGTAGAGAATCCCTTGGAAAATATCTTCATCTTGGAGCATTGACATATAACTAGATTTTCCAGATATGGGAAATTAAAGACATAATTCATTGAGCAAAAGCTTTCCAAACATGGTAAATCTTGAAGCTTTAAAATCTTCAATTTGCTGAATGTGATCTCATCTATTATTTCAGCATTGGCCACCTTGTCAGTTACTATTTCTTTTATCATTTTACATTCCTTTATCTCTATTGTGGTGAGTTGGCACAAGCTTTTAGCTATGGATGATACCATTAAATATAACAATTGCTCACATTTTTCTACTTTCAATGATTTCAAATGATTGAAAGTCGCCGATGAAGGCACTAAGTTCAACAAATTAGAATATTTCTCGACTTGTACTGCACTGCCATACTGATTTCCCTCAATAGCCTGTTTCTCAAAAGGGAATATCTCTTCAAATGAACCATCTACAACAAGAGTTTCCATCTTCAGGTTGAGAATTGCCTGAGAAACCAATTGAAGGAAGGTAGGTAGATATAAATAATATCTTAGTATATATACATTCAAATATAAAAAAAAAATTAATGAATTTAACATCTACCAGGTTGAATCATAAAACTTTGGTTTTTTCTGAAGTCCTATATATAATGTATATATGCGTGTGTGTATTTAATACACCTATTCCAATATAATATTAATCATAATTATAATTATTTTTTTTGGTTTCTCAAAGTATCGCTAGGCTGCACTTAGAACTAATCCTTCAAGGTATGGTTGGGCGCTATTACAATTATTGTTTTAAGAACAATCTTGCCAAAAGTGTGCATGACCCAATGAGCAATGATTTATATATCAAACTTAATGCAACGATATACGTATAAAGCAATCCAACACTGGTGTAGTATCGTTCCAATTTCGGTCTTTTGGTTATATCACCGTCAATTATTTTTGTATTCAACAATGTTGGTGTCTATTTACTATACTACATATATATTTACACTCACTATTGAAATAGTAGACACGACATTGTAAATATAGAACTAGTACAATTTTAAGGATAAACTCCAGAAACAGAGAAGGAGACAATGATGAAAGCTGGGGACATTTACCAATTGCAAGAGAGCATGAACAAGTGAGCAAATTCAATTTCAAATGATAGTAAATTTTAAAAAGTGCTGCAAAAGATGAATGAAAATAAATCTTATGCCCTTTTACTTGTAATTAAAGATTGACGATTCATGATGTTGTCATGCCTCATTTTCATAAATCTAATATTGTTACCGAATGGAAAGGGATAAACATGTTACTGCTACCAAAAAATATGGAACGTTACATACCTTTTCAACTGAGAGGGGCTCTTGAGCAGGGGCTTCAATTCCTTCCTCACGATTCCACATAGTAAGTCCACACCCAAAAATATTCTCAAGTTCACTGCAATATGTTATTCTTAGCTCCTCAAGTTTCACATGAACCTTGGCAACAAATATTGGAAATAGATATTTCAGGCTGTCACAGTATGAAGCGTTTATTGACAGACACTGGAAATCAAGAATTCCTTGTGGATCCTTATTCCATACATGTTTCAGCTTGGGTAGTTGACTTAAAATCAAATTTCTCAAGTGCGAGGACTTGACTACAGCATGTGTCCCTTCTTTGGTTGTTCCCTCCAAATCAAATACTACTTCAAGGGAATCACAACCTATCACTTCCAGCTCTTCCAAGTTGTGTAAGAATTCCAATACGTGAAATGGAATTAATTTTGAGATGCCAACACAACCCAGTACCCTTAGAGTTTTCAAATTACAAAATGATGACCCATCAAATTGTTGGCCTTGCGAATCCCATATTTTATTCAACTTACCTACCCTCCTGAGTATCAATGTCTCCAGGTTGGGAAAAATAACCTACACCACAAAACCCATATATATAGTCAAGACAACATCAAAGTTATAAAGCGAAAAATTATTCTTGTAAGTAAGAAAAAAGAGGTTCACACCTTTTAAAAAGGTGTAAAAAGTGTTAAATTAAAATAAGTGACTAGATTAGTTTTAATGGGTCCTCTTAAATGTACATAAATACTACCAATGCCAAATATGTAGTTGCAAAGAAAATGGTCGAATATAATACTACTTTTCTTGCAATCAGTGGCTCATCTCCATTGCGACCAAGGACAGATTTTCTTTGGATTCTTCTCCTTATATCAATTAATTGGATTTCCAGGCTTAAATTGAAGGTTTTATTGAATTATTGTGACCCCAGTATGAACACGAAGTTTCTTTCTTGATGATTCGTAGTACTTCATTAAGTGATATTAGTATAAAAAAAAACAGAGGATAATAGTGAATTTGTTTCACACACACATGCATTATTTATTATATGTTTTCGATTTGGCAATAATAATAATCTCCATTTTTACTAGACATGCATCTAAAAGCTAGTTAAAAGTATGAATGCCAAGTATATTTAGGTGTCGAAAATTTTTTATTTGAAGCAATGACAACAATGCTCAGCTGTTCAAATTTGAATTAAATTTATAATTCAGAATTTGAAATTTTTTCAAACCCTTTTCCATTGGTAGCTCTTCTTTTTGTTCTTCCTTGTTTTTCTGACAAAAAAACTAAATTTATATGTTTTAACAAGAAGATGATCAACATCAAAATCTGAATAAATTTTATTACTATTGACCAGAATTAACTTATCATTTCATATATATAATCTCCCATATTAAGGTAATTATATAAATGCATAATTGATACCTAGTATTAAGCTTTGGTTGCAAAATGTTAAACATACCTTCTCAGAAAAAAGTGCAACTGGAGGATCAAGACTATTGTTGTCTATAATTTCTCTAGGATCCTTATCATCTGCAAATTGCTTTTTCTTCTGCTGAGCTTTAGAAAATGTTTTGTCTTCATAATAAAAGCCGATTAGTGCAGGTAGATATCCTAATTCCAAAGTGCGTAATTCTGCAAACTGGAGAATCCCATCAACCTTTCCATCATCTAAAACTATTCCCTCCAAACTGTCACATTCTAAAACTTGAATTTGATTAAGTTGTGGAAGACATCTTGGAAGGGAAAATGAAAAAAGGCTCTTCATTTTATGACAACTCTTGACTTTGACATCCTTCAATTTGGAAAAAGATCCCTCTGTAAGAGAGCCATTGCATAACTTTACTAAGTTCGATAACTTGTACACATTCAATGACTCTAAGTTGGGAAAGATATCCCTTTGGCCCATTGAGTCAGCTATGAATTGAAGTTCACTGTTAGTTGTGATATTAAGATACTTCAATTCTAACAAACCTTTTTTATTTATTTCTGGAACAACATTCTTTGCACCTTTCAACTTTTTCAAGCTCAAATCTTCAACATGATCCAACAAACCTCTGAAGTAATTATTTGAGTCAATACCAGTATTGAGATTCAGTTTCAAGGTCCTTGAATATTCAGACTCACCAAACCAGTACTGTGAATGACCTATGACTACTTCATATCTTTGCAACTGCAACTTCTCAAACAGCGGTTCCTTGGGAAGCATGTTTTCATCAGGAACACGGACTACTAAAGTGTTCAAGTGGCTCAAATCATTTAGCTCAGAAAGCCTAGCCGTAGATTGTTGATGGTCAGTAGCCCACTGATCAAAACTTCTGCCACCTATAAACAGCACTTCCAACATTTTCAAGTTTAATAGAACATCAGGTGGAATCAATTCAAGCTGGTCACAACCACTCAAGTCCAACAATTGCAGCTTCGTCAATTTCCCTATTTCTGGTGGCAAATGTTCAATCTCAGAGCTAATAAGACTCAGAACTTTTAAACCTTTCAATTCCCCAATTATCACTATGTCCCCTAAAACACATTGATCAAGACACAAGCTATGCAAGTTGCTTAAGAGACTAATAGATGAAGGTAGAAACTCAAAGTTTATTTTAGTCAAGTGTAATACTTTGAGTGAAGGCATTCTTTCGAATAAGTTGTCTGGTAATTTCAGAGAATGGTTATTGTTGTATATGTGTAAAAAGTTGAGAATTGGACAATCTAGGCCTCCGGGAAGTTTTTCAATGTTGCTATCATGTAAAATGATTGTTTTGCAACTTTTCAACTTACCATCCTTTAGCCATTCTTCTTCACCTAACTTTTCATTTCTTTTCAAGAAGAGTTGCTGATCCTTGGACGCTATTGATATGGCCACATCTCGGACAATGTCATGCATTGTAAAATTGTTGCCAGAATAATTACTATCTTGTAACAAGCATGAATCTTTCAGTTTTCTGATGCAAGTCTCAAAGCTATCTTGAATCTCTTTCATTTTATTCATGTCATGAAATAAACCCAGACCACAAGAATACTTGAACAAATCCATGGTAGAAGGAGAAGTAATCACACCAGCGAGCACGAATATTGACTTGAGGCGGTCATCTTCTAAATTTTCATAACTCACTTCAACCGGTGCATTTATATCAGAATAAAGATGATTCCGCAGTCGTCGCAACACATCATTCCACTCTGATATTTTCTTTCCTTTAAGTGAACTTGCAACCATCACAAGGGCAATTGGCAACCCACCACACTCTGCAGCAACGTCTCTGGCTACAAATAGCAATTGATCACTTTCCGAAGATTCATTAAGTGCAGCTTTCTCCTTAAATAACTTCCAAGCTTCTGCTTCTGCCAACTCTGTAAGCTTAAAGTTCTTTTGACTATTCATGTAGTCAGACAACACAGCTCTATTTCTAGAGGTCATTAATATTTTGCATTTCTTGTTCTCCTTCCCATAAGGGATGCCTATTTCATACAATTCAACCTTTTTCCAGAGATCATCTAGGATCACAAGAATGTTTTCCTCTTGCTCAAACCTTTGGCGTAGTCTAGCTGCTCTCGCCACGGGGGTCTGCTCTTCTAATTTGAGTCCCAAGATTTCAGCAATCTGTTGTTGGATTTCTTTTATCTCCGGGTTCTGTTTTACAGTTGCAATAACAACCACCAAATCCGATGACTTTTCTTTAGCTTTTTTGGCAACCTGATGGACTAGAGTGGTCTTGCCCACACCACCCAACCCATACACTCCAATCATGTTAAGATTAGGATCTGCTAGTGCCTCCATAATCTGGTTCAGTGCTGAAACCCTAGATTCAAAGGCCTCGTCATTTGTGGTTGATGAAGACCCCGTCTCTATAATTTTCAGTTCTCCGCGGTAAGAAACCTTGTCAAATTGTTTCTTGCTCTTAATATTGACAATTTCCACTGCTGTCTTTTTTGCCCTTCTACTAAATTGATGCCTCCAACACAAGTTTGGAAATGATCTGCTGGAACACCCTGTATTTTTGCGGCGTTTATCATCTTCATCAAGCAGCTCCTTTGCCTTGGAAGCAATCTCATCCACATCACTTAGCCACTTCAGAACCACACCTTCGATTTCTTCTACATTTCTTTTGGCAGTATCAACTCTGTGTTGCACACTTTCTCTCTCAAGCGGCAGTTCATCAGCTTGATTCTTAAGCTCGGCTACATTGTTCTTGTAGAAAATCACATAGCCGACCTGTCGCACCACTGGAAGCAGAGTGTACTCCAATAATTTGTCAACAGCTAAAGAAACAAATTCCATTCTTGCTTTGGGACGCTTTCACACACAACTCTTGATAGCTACTTGACTCTACATAAGCACATAAAAAGTGAAATAAGTTATTAAATTTAAGGTAACAACAAGAGGGCAATATAAATTAATCAAATAAGAAAATGAAGGCATGGTCATCCGAGGCAGGGAGGCAAGGATATAGGCTATCAAAATAGAAGTAGTTGAGTTGCTTTATAATCTTAGACCAACTATAATTTGAAGACTATTGGTTCTTTGTCAACTAGAAGTAACTTAAATAACAAATTAAAGGCGGTTAGTGTTGCTCTCATCCTTATTCATCCTCAAATTTTATAACCCTGCTATTTTTATGAGTTTTTTTTTTCCTTTTGGTTAAAGAACATAAAATAAAAGACGAAAATATTTAGCACCTGTTTGGAAAGCATATGTGTGTCATATAGTGGAAAAGGACTAAAATACCTATGGTGCTATGTGATTGTTCAATTTATATTTAAATATGATAATCACATATATAAATAGAATAACAACATAATTTACACATAATATCCACATATATAAAAAGAATAACTTCATAACACCAATAAGTATTTTGGTAATTTCTCACCATATGGCAGGCGCCTACTTAAGAAGGCATATATTTTTGCACCATCGGGACTTTTATGCCAATTTTTAAGACCCACAGTAACAAAATTTTTTTATTGAATAAATCTTAGATTCAATTAATCAATTTTTGTTTAAATCAATAATTTTATTTCACAGGAATTTTGTTAGTATGGTAATGACATTCCTGTATATTGTGTTTATTTCTTTCCTTGAGGCACAATTAGATGTTTATATATGCAAGGTTAATGTTAAAAGTTTTAGCTACTTGTCACGATAAAAAAAAAAAAAATAACTACTTGTGATATGATTGAGTTTCAATTTTTTATTTTTCTTTTTTTGATTGGAGAGTTTCAAAAGTTTTTAAACGATGAGTGTAGCATCAAACAAAGNGAAATTTGAATTAAATTTATAATTCAGACATTTTGACTAGAATTAATTTATCATTTCATAAATATAATCTCACTTTAAGATGTATTAAGGTAATTATATAAATGCATAGCAGATACCTAGTATTAAGCTCTGGTTGCAGAGTATTAAGCATACCTTCTTAGAGAAAAGTGCAATTAGAGGATCAAGACTATCGTCCACCATGATTTTTCTAGGATCCTTATCATCTGCAAATTGCGTCTTCTTTTGATGAGCTTTAGAAGATGTTTTGTCTTCAGAATAGAAGCCAATTAGTGCAGGTACATTTTTTAATTTCAAAGTGCGTAATTCTGGAAACTGGAGCATGCCAACACCCTTTCCATCATCTGAAACTATTCCCTCCAAACTGTCACAATGTGAAACTCGAATTTCATTAAGTTGTGGAAGACATCTTGCAAGAAAAAATGAAAAAAGGCTCTTCATTTTAGGACAAGACTCCACTTTAACAAACTTCAATTTGGAAAAGGATCCATCTGTAAAAGAGCCATTGCATAACTTTACCAAGTTCGATAACCAGTTGACATCCAATGACTCTAAGTTGGGAAGGAGATCCCTATGGCCCACTGAGTCAGCTATGAATTGAAGTTCATCATTATAACTGACTTTAAGATGTTTCAATTCTAACAAACCTCTTTCGTTTATACCTGGAACAACATTCTTTGCACCTTTCAACATTTTCAAGCTCAAATCTTCAACATAATCCAGCAAACCTCTGAAGTAATTCTTTGAGTCAATACCAGTATTGAGATCCAGTTTCAAGGTCCTTGAAGTTTCAGACTCACCAAACTCATACCATGATGAATCACCTATGACTACTGCATATCTTTGCAACTGCAACTTCTCAAACAGCGGTTCCTTGGGAAGCATGTTTTCATCAGGAACATGTACTACTAAAGTGTTCAAGTGGCTCAAATCATTTAGCTCAGAAAGACTAGCCGTAGATTGTTGATGGTCAGTAGCCCACTGATCAAAGCTTCCGCGACCTATAAACAGCACTTCCAACATTTTCAAGTTTAATAGAACATCAGGTGGAATCAATTCAAGCTGGTCACAACCACTCAAGTCCAACAATTGCAGCTTCGTCAATTTCCCTATTTCTCGTGGCAAATGTTTAATCTCAGAGCCGATAAGACTAAGAACTTTTAAACATTTCAATTCCCCAATTATCACTATCTCTCCCAAAACACAGTGATCAAGACACAAAGTATGCAGGTTGCTTAAGAGACTAATCGATGAAGGTAGAAACTCAAAATCCATTTCAGTCAAATCTAATACTTTGAGTGCAGGCATTCCATGGAAAAAATTGTTTGGTAATTTCAACGAAGGGTCTTTGTTGAATAGACTGAAAAGGGTCAGATTTGGACAATTTAATCCTTCAGGAAGTTTTTCAATGTCGCTACCATCTAAAATGATTTTTTTGCAACTTTTCAACTTACCATCCTTTGGCCATTCTTCTTCACCTAACTTTTCATTTATTTTCAAGAAGAGTTGTTGATCCTTGGACGCTATTGATATGGCCACATCTCGGACAATGTCATGCATTGTAAAATTGTTGCCAGAATAATTACTATCTTGTAACAAGCATGAATCTTTCAGTTTTCTGATGCAAGTCTCAAAGCTATCTTGAATCTCTTTCATTTTATTCATGTCATGAAATAAACCCAGACCACAAGAATACTTGAACAAATCCATGGTCGAAGAAGAATTAATCACACCAGCAAGCACAAATATTGACTTGAGGCGGTCATCTTCTAAATTTTCATAACTCACTTCAACCGGTGCATTTATATCAGAATACAAATGATTCCGTAGTCGTCGCAACACATCATTCCACTCTGATATTTTCTTTCCTTTAATTGAACTTGCAACCGTCACAAGGGCAATTGGCAACCCACCACACTCTGCAGCAACGTCTCTGGCTACAGATAGCAATTGATCACTTTCCGAAGATTCATTAAGTGCAGCTTTCTCCTTAAATAACTTCCAAGCTTCTGCTTCTACCAACTCTGTAAGCTTAAAGTTCTTTTGAGTATTCATGTAGTCAGACAACACAGCTCTATTTCTAGAGGTCATTAATATTTTGCATTTCTTGTTCTCCTTCCCATAAAGGATGCCTATTTCATCTAATTCAAGCTTTTTCCAGAGATCATCTAGGATCACAAGAATGTTTTCCTCTTGCTCTAACCTTTGGCGTAGTCTAGCTGCTCTCGCCACAGGGGTCTGCTCTTCAAATTTCACTCCCAACATTTCAGCAATCTGTTGTTGGATTTCTTTTATCTCTGGGTTCTGTTTTATAGTTGCAATAACAACCACCAAACCCGATGACTTCTCTTTAGCTTTTTTGGCAACCTCATGGACTAGAGTGGTCTTGCCCACACCACCCAACCCATACACTCCAATCATGTTAAGATTAGGATCTGCTAGTGCCTCCATAATCTGCTTCAATGCTAAAACCCTGGATTCAAAGGCCTCGTCATTTGTGGTTGATGAAGACCCTGTCTCTATAATTTTCAGTTCTCCACGGTAAGAAATCTTGTCAAATTGTTTCTTGCTCTTAATATTGACAATTTCCACTGCTGTCTTTTTTGCCCTTCTACTAAGTTGATGCCTCCAGCACAAGTTTGGAAATGATCTGCTAGAACACCCTGTATTTTTGTGGCGTTTATCATCTTCATCAAGCAGCTCCTTTGCCTTGGAAGCAATCTCATCCACATCACTTAGCCACTTCAGAACCACACCTTCGATTTCTTCTACATTTCTTTTGGCAGTGTCAACTCTGTGTTGCACACTTTCTCTCTCAAGCGGGAGTTCATCAGCTTGATCCTTAAGCTCGGCTACATTCTTCTTGTAGAAAATCACATAGCCCACCTGTCGTGCCACTGGAAGCAGAGTGTACTCTAACAATTTGTCAACAGCTAAAGAAACAAATTCCATTCTTGCTTTGGGACGCTTTCACACAAAACTCTACATAAGTACATAAAAAGTGAAATAAGTTATTAAATTTAAGGTAACAACAAGAGGGCAATATAAATTAATCAAATAATAAAATGAAGGCATGGTCATCCGAGGCAAGGAGGCAAGGATAAAGGCCATCAAAATAGAAGTAGTTGAGTTGCTTTGTAATCTTAGACCAACTATAATTTGAAGACTATTGGTTCTTTGTCAACAAGAAGTAACTTAAATAACTAATTGAAGACAGTTAGTGTTGCTCTCATCCTTATTCATCCTCAAATTTTATAACCCTGCTATTTTTATGAGTTTTTTTTTCCTTTAAGTTAAAGAACATAAAATAAAAGACGAAAATATTTAGCATCTGTTTGGAAAGCATATGTGTGTCATATAGTGGAAAAGGGCTAAAATACCTATGGTGCTATGTGATTGTTCAATTTATATTTAAATATGATAATCACATATATAAATAGAATAACAACATAATTTACACATAATATTCACATATATAAA
This sequence comes from Cercis canadensis, assembly GCA_003255065.1. NCBI lineage: Eukaryota > Viridiplantae > Streptophyta > Magnoliopsida > Fabales > Fabaceae > Cercis > Cercis canadensis. The sequence continues at coordinate 72,399 of QAOA01001300.1, forward strand.
AAGAATAACTTCATAACACCAATAAGTATTTTGGTAATTTCTCATCATATGGCAGGCGCCTACTTAAGAAGGCATATGTTTTTGCACCATCGGGACTTTTATGCCAATTTTTAAGACCTACAGTAACGAAATTTTTTTATTGAATAATTCTTAGATTCAATTAATCTATTTTTGTTTAAATCAATAATTTTATTTCACAGGAATTTTGTTAGTATGGTAATGACATTCCTGTATATTGTGTTTATTTCTTTCCTTGAGGCACAATTAGATGTTTATATATGCAAGGTTAATGTTAAAAGTTTTAGCTACTTGTCACGATAAAAAAAAAAAAATTAACTACTTGTGATATGATTGAGTTTCAATTTTTTTTTTTTCTTTTTTTGATTGGAGAGTTTCAAAAGTTTTTAAACGATGAGTGTAGCATCAAACAAAGCTTACAACAGTCCACCTATGAAAACTGCACACAACAATATCTAAGTCCTAGCATTTAGTCATTAGACTTATAACATTTAATATTCAAAATTTGAATTGTTTCATCATGAAGTGATTTTATCTCTATGTTATTTACATTCTTTTATTTCATTCATTTATAAATTAGATACATCTTATAAATGCATGTTTTCCAAATTGGAAGTTGTTTAAGAAAAATTATTAACTCATTTTTCAAAAGAAAAGAGAAAAATATTGATCACATACAAATTCTAATTCTAATGTGTCTTCAAGAAAACATACTAATACTTGAGTAATGAGTTAGGTAGGATTATGAGAGGAGATATCATATCCTGTTGTATAGAAGATTACTGAGTAAATTTTTTTAAAGTAGTAGCACTTTAAATTATACAAAGTTATTTCATATTAAGTTATCATTACTAGTTTAATTACTTAATGGCTAAAACACACTTGTGAGGTGTTGAGATTTACATATTATTTTCATTGCATCATTATACTTTCAATTGCTTTAATTAGACCTTAAAAAATTTTAATTTTTCAATTGAGTTCAAAAAGTAACATATCCGTTATTTCTTTAATTAACAAAAAGTTGACATGAAATATATTATGTTATTTAATATTTTAATATGATGTGGAAATAAGTGAATGTACACATGGCAATCTGATGATATGGCATGCATGAGTCCCACAAATAGTATGACCTGTTGCATGCCACATGCAATGATGAAATGGCATTCTAAAAATATTGTTTAGGTCTATGAATTTTACTATAATTTTCAATTTCATCCTTGTACAATTTTTTATTTTTTTTTTTTGGGAATTACTATATATTTTCACAACCACAATTACTGATGCCACAACCTATTTATTATAAAAATGTTATATAGACAAGATTACACTTCACCTAATAAAACAAAGTTAAGATCTAGTAAGTAATAAATTGCAATATCAATTATCGTACATATATAATCTTACCTTATAGCTAAAATTTTCTCTTGCGCTTAGTAGGAACACTTTCCTTTATTGAATGTGCCACAAATTCCTCTTTTATTCTTGTATGTCTTTCATTAATCCTGGCAAGTGAAAGTGAATGGTTCTTCCCCTGTAATTGAAGAATACACCTTACCCACTTAATTGTTTGACAAATTATAAAAGTAAATGTTCAATTAGTGCCTTCTCTTTTAACCTCTTTCAATTTCTTCTTCAACTAACCTATTATATTTAAGTTCCCGAACAATCCAATTTCTTCTCAAACACTATTCTCCTTCCATCATTTGCAAGTATGGTCAAAAAGCTTGTTATCAGTTAAACCTTTTGTTTTTACTCAATTTGCTATGCTCCGTTTTGAAGACACCCTGACTCAAATTGGAGACTACTCAAACATAAGAAAAATGTATCTGATTAATAATGTTTGATGATACTCTTTTTGAAAGAGAAGACAGGAAGAGAGAAGATCTGATCCTTTTATTTGACAATTAACATGGAAAAATCTGATCATTTTTTTTTTGTTACTAAAGTACTTTAGCCTTAATTAATAGAAAATTTATTTATGTTTCAGAGTTCTATAAAATTGTGAATCTTTAGTAATATTTGTGCGATGAGGCTTATTTTCAATCAGATATAAATTTCATTGGATATAACTCGTGGTGGACTCTCATAAGAGTTTAGTCTTTTATTTGGTACATAAGAAAAAGATAAAGACCTAACAAAGAAAACACCCATCTTATCAAATCAAGAAAGAAAAGGATATATCTGAATGAGGAGACGGCCAAATAACCATCATCAAGAGTTTAATATAAATGCATTTGAGTTAAATCAGGAAAAGTTCTAATAATTTAATTTTTTTAATCTTTAAACTATTTTAATTTATAAGTGTGTATATATATATATGCTTAAACAATTATACCTCTTTGAGGAAGTGGTTCAGTTCAATGGCGTCGCCTCTAGTCTTAAGGTTGGTCCTTGCTCACAAATTTAAGTCTTGTGCTGCTTCTACCTGCAAGGTAAAAAAAAAGTACCACATCTTATTGTGTTGTGTTCCTCTTTAATCGTGGCAGCTTGTGCCTCCTTATCCTCTTTGGAGACCATTCCGACCCCAAAAAAAAAAAAAAAAAACACATTTTAAAAATTGCAAAACTTTTTGTCTTTTACTTTTTTTTTTTAATATAAAATAGATGTTTAGCCCCACAAAAAATTTATTTATTTTTTCTTTAAAATTCATAGTTATTTATACTTTGGCCCCTTCAATATTTTATTTCCAACTCCCGCCCCGTCTTTAACTATTCTTTCTCTTTCAATATCACCTCTTACTATGTTGTGTTTTTCTTTAACTATTCTTTCCCTTTGAATTTGATATTGCTCTTTGAAATATTTGTAATATATTATAGAAGTAAAGGTTCAATCAATTCCTTCTCTTTTTAACCTCTTTCAATTTCTTCTTCAACTAACCTGTTATATTTTAGTTCTCAAACAATCTAATTCCTTTTGAAACACTATTCTCCTTCCATCATTTGCAAGTATGGTCAAAAAGCTTCTTATCAGTTAAACCTTTGTTTTTCCTAAATTTGCTATGCTCCGTTTAGAAGACACCTTGAATCAAATTGTTGAATGCTCCAACATAAGAAAAATGTGCTGATTAATAATGTTTGATGATACTCTTTTGGAAAGAGAAGATAGGAAAAAAGAAGATTTGATCCTTTTATTTGATAATTAACATGGGAAAATCTGATAATTTTTTCTATTACTAAAGTGTACTTTAGCCTTAATTAGTAGAAAATTTATTTACGTTCTGAGTTCTATAAATCATGAATCTTCAATAATATTTGTGAGATGACGCTTATTTTCAATCAAATATAAATTTTATTGGATATGACTCATTGTGGATTCTCATCAAAGTTATAACTAAGAAAAAGAAAAAGGCCTAACAAACAAAACACCCATTTTATTAAATCAAGAAAGAAAATGATATATTGAAGGAGGAGACTGCCAAATAACCATCATCATAAGTTTAATCTAAATACATTTGAGTTAAATCCCGAAAAGTACTAATAATTTTATATTTTTAATCTTCCAATTATTTTACCTATATGTAAAAAAAAAAAAAAAAATTTACGACATCTTATTGTGCTATGTTCCTCTTTAACCGTGGCAACTAGTGCCTCCTTATCTTATGGAGAGACATGCCCCAACCCCAAGAAAAAAAAAAAAAACATATTTAAAATTGTAAAATTTTCTTTGTTTCTTACTTTTTTTTCTTATAAAATATATGTTTAGCCCCACAAAAAAATTATTTTTTCTTTAAAATCCTTAGTTATTTATACTTTGACCCCTTCAATATTTTAGTTCGAGCTCCCACCTTGTCTTTAACTGTTCCTTCCCCTTCAGTATCGCCTCTTACTATGTTGTGTTCCTTTTTAACTATTCCTCCCCTTTCAATTTGATATTGCTCTTTCCAATATTTGTGATAGAAGTTCCCTTTTTATTTCAAGATACACTTTCCTATAAAAATAAATACGTAAAAACAATAACTATATATAACGAGACAATAAGACAATTTAATCAAACAACCAAATGAAAATAGTAAAGAAAATTAGTCAGCCCAAATGTCCCAAACTAGCTAAAGAAATAAAAAAGGATAAGTTAATTTGATGAACTAATATAATGAAATTACACAATTTACCTTACGTGAAGACTCCAACTGAGCAAGTTATTGATCTTCACTTTGATATAAAGCACTGCAAACACTAAAGTAAAACATAAATATATTTTTGTACTTTTTTTTTAAAACTTTTTTAGGGATTTTTTAAGAGTTTGTTGGAAAAAAAAAAAAACAGTGAAAGGAAAGACGGCAAAAGAAAATTTTGATTCCAACAAACGAACAAAAATGAAGGATTTGAAAGGTGTACTTTGTTTCTTGCTTCTTAGACTAGATAGCAGAACCAAGGCAGAGATGAAATTTAAGGATTGAATATGAAGAACAAAGGAGAACTGATAATGAAAGTGAAATGATGCAGAGAACAAGGCAGGAATACAGAGAAGACAAGCACTGGACAAGGGCTAGAATATGAGTTGAGGATAATCCACACACTTCATATATTGGAGAAGTCAGTAGAATTCTACTATAGAATTATAAAAAAAAGCAGGTGTTACAGATGATTCAACAGACCAAAGTAAAAGTTATGAAGTCTTTGTCCTTTCCATTTAATAACTATAAACGTTATGAAAAATCTCCATAAACATGTCCCCAAATCAATTTTATATTGTGCATGGAGCGGCGGACAGAGGCAACTTGCTACAACATCGAAATTCTAATGGAGTTTTCAATCTTTCACAACATTAAAGAACTAAAAATCAGTGTGCCACTTGGTCAAGTTGTTTATATTATAACTAATACACCAATAAAACAAGGCTTAATTGTAATTTTGGTCATTCTATTTTAACCACTTTAACGTTTTGGTTCTCCTTCTTTAAAAATGAACTATTGAGTCATTCTATATTCATAAAATGTACAAGTTTAGTCAATTTATCTTTCAGTTAAAATTCTTAGGTTTATTTCAATGTGTAAAGTTCTCTGATTCATAATCTCACCGTTCAGATTGAATGGCTACATCTTATGAACCTTCTCACTAAATTTGAACTCAATCTAACGGTGAAACTCAGCCCAAAATACCAAAATCATAAGTTTTCATCTAACCAAAAATTTAGACTTATTCACCGTTAGATCAAGCTAAAATTTAATGGAAAGATTCACAAGACGTAGCTCTTTAATCTGAACGGTGAGATTATGAATCAGAGAACTTTACACCTTAAAATAAACCTAAAAATTTTGACTTAAAGATAAATAGACTAAACTTGTACATTTTATGAATATAGAGGGATTCAATAGTTCATTTTTAAAGAATGAGGACCAAAACGTTCAAGTGATTAAAATAAGGGGACCAAAATTGCAATTAAGCCATAAAACAATTATGGCAGCTGCCAGCTGGGGTCAGTAAAATAATTATCAAATTTTTGTGGGAGGTGCTATAATTAAAAGAACTTGTCCCCAACTGATATCCTTTCCCATTAGTTTAGACATGACCTGCAACAAGTACATCAATAACCGAGAAATAACAGAGAAGGTCACCATCAGGGGGTGCTATGCGTCATGCGTTGCAGACTTTAACAGAAGAAAGGAAAGTTATGTTGTCCTTTATATTTAGGCTTAATTGTAATTTTGGTCCTCCTATTTTAACCACTTGAACGTTTTGGTCCTCCTTCTTTAAAAATGAACTATTGAGTCCCTCTATATTCATAAAATGTACAAGTTTAGTCCATTTATCTTTAAGTCAAAATTTTTAGGTTTATTTNTTGTAAAGTAGTGGAACCTTTAATAATTAAATTAGGCAGGAAGTGGCCATCTCTCTTCAATTAACAATGTGATCCCATTCACATCAAAAACAAGAAGAAAAGTTGATGGAATCTCATTCACAAAAGAGAAAGAAGAGAAGTTGATGTAATGCCATGACTCTATTACAGTAATCGGTAAAAATAATAATTGAAGACTATCCTACATTTTTTTTATGTGATTTATTGTCACATTTTTAATTTTTTTTTTACATAATTTTAATTTTATATTGCAATTATTAAAACTCAGTCACCCACTTTACACATCTAACGGTAATCGGACCGTCCTTTTCAATCGGTTGGTGCCCCGCGTGAACGTGTTTGCTTTTTGTAACGTGATGGAACCTATAATAATTAAGAAGTCAGCATCTCTCTTCAATTATTATTTTTACAAGTTGATGTAATCCAATGACTCTATTACACTAATCGGTAAAAATAATAATTGAAGACTATCTTACACTTTTTTTTACGTGATTTATTATCATATTTTTAATTTTTTACACAAATTTAATTTATATTATATTAATTTGATATAATTAACACAATTTAAACTTTATTGAATTAATATTTGAGTTATATTAAAAAAATTAAGTAAAAATTAAATTACGTAAATTGTGACAAATTAATATAATATATAAAAAAAATTGTGTAAAAAATATAACAATATGACTTATTGCAGATCTATATATCTCTCTCCCTTCTTCATTCATTGGTAAGTCTATCTTTCTCGTCACCCTTTTCGACTCTGCGATATGGATTTATTCTAACCATTTTCTACTCTTTGTATTTTCAATTTATTCGTTGGTAATGCTTTGAAGAATTTCGACTCTCAAAACAAAAAATAGGAAAAGAAATAAAATACAACGTGATCGACAATTATAACTTGGTATGTGCATACTCTGTTCTGATTCAAATTCATTTTACCATATTCTCTTGGATTATACTGATTTTTAAAGCCAACTAGTTTCAAAAAGATAAATTTATTTTTGCTATCCAACCGAACCTTGAAACTCTTCTTCATTTTATGTGTCATCTCCAGTTTTACTTTTACTGGCCCAGAATAGTGCTTCCAAGTTTAGCAATACTCATTCACATCGTCTCTCGTAGTTGACTCAAGTCGCAGTTAATGGATGTCTGGAGACAAGTAATTGAATATGGTGATAACCACAATGTGGGGGAAAAAATCATATCTATGAACAGGTGACTGGAATAAGGAGGTTGACTCCCAATTGTGAAAATGAAACTTTGCCTTTCAGTAATGTTTTACTCTGATGAGAGCATTAAAGGAAATAAAATTTCTCATTTCATATGATCACACAGTTTATTGTCAGAGTTTTTGGGTACAGATATGATAGAGTTCTTGCCTTTAATCAATATCTCTATGTATTGTTCACTCTGATTTTAGAATTTGGTTTTTACCTATAGATGAAAGTGATTGGTTATTTGTCAAGTGCATGTCTAAATACGTTTGATTAGTCAAACCTCTGATACTTTGCCTGCCAGTGTTGCTATATTTGCCCAGGCGCGATTCTTTCCGGGAGGAGTAGGATTTGAGGGATTGGGTTGTGTATCAATGCTGTTCACAACACCAATCAGCCCCTTGAGAGCTTCGAGTTTTTGCTGAAAGTCAGCCATGGTGATTTATGATCTTACTCTAATATTCTTTGCGTTGCTAACCAGAGAAAAAGTCAGCCATGACATCAGATTTGGCCGATGTGGTGGTGGTTGGAGAGTGAAAGAGTTGCAAAGAAAGGAAGGGGCATGGCTGCTGTGTAAAACATATCAAGCATAGAAAGAAGAAACATGTTTTAAATTTTATTACACTAAACTTTAAATTCAGAAAATTTTATTTAATTCTCAATAAAAATATATGTAATTTCATAAACTCAATGTAATTTACTCTAATAATCATGTTTGTCATCATTTATTACGAAGAATCATCCTCACAAGAGTTTAGGAGATGTGATGCACGTGTGTAAGCCAACACATCAAAATAAATCTCATGCATGATGTAAATTGTAGAGCAAAATTTAAAAAAAAAAATTAAGAATAAATAAAATATATTATTAATATATATCAAAATAAATCCTAACGACCAAAGGAGTTGGCACAAGGAATCATCCTCATGAGATGAGAACTATAGGGGAAGGGAAGGGAAGCTGCCATGCTTGCAAGTTAGTAGGAGTAAACCATGCTATCTCCCTATGGAGCTTTGTGTGATCTGTGAAGACCAGAAATTCCTTGGTAAGCTTTCTGATGATCAGACAGCAAGAATACTCAAAACACTTCTCCTTCAAAATTGAATAAGATTATTTCCATTCCTTACTTCAAACCATGTATGAAGCATTTACTTTAAAGGTTGATCTAAATTTTTTGATAAGAATCAAAGAATCTATATTTGGAGAAGATCCTACTCAACGCAAAACAATCAGGATCAAGAGGGTGAGTTCAAACTCGATTAAACCTAACTTCTATAATTTTTCATTGTAAACAAATACATGCTAGCAAGGAAGTGTAAGGAAAATATTTAGCTTTGAAGACTTGGAAGAATATGGATTTTTCACATGTTGCAAGCTTCATCACTGTTTCCCCAACATAGCAAATTAAAAGATTTATTAAGTTGGTTTTCCAGTGTAAGGAAAATTCTGCAAACTGGAGCATGCCAACAATCTTTCCATCATCAGAAATTATTCCCTCCAAAAGATTACACGATGAAACATTAATTTTATTAAGTTGTGGAAGATATCTTAGATGAGAAAATGAAAAAGGGCTCTTCATTTTATGACAAGACTCCAATTTAATAACTTTTAATTTGGAGAAAGGATCCCCTATAAGAAAGCCATTGCATAACTTTATCAATTTTGATAAACTCTGGACATCCAATGACTCTAAGTTGGGAAAGAGATTCCTATGGCTCACTGAATCACCTATGAATTGAAGTTCAATGTTAGTTGTGCTAACATTAAAATAGTTCAATTCTAACGCAACAGTTGAGATCCAGTCAGAATATATACATGTTGTAGGGGTCTATCTCCAAAGCTTTTTTGATGCCAAATTGAGCCAAATCCAAGTCTGCTAGTTGGATATATGCATGGGCCTTTATGTAGAGGGCCTTAACATTTCTGCTCTCAAGGACCAGCACCTATGCGTCCAAATCAAAAAATTATAACACAAGACCTACTAGAACAGAAAATATCTCCCAAACAACTAGAAACTGCAGCCATACCATAGTGCACAATTTCTCTGCCTGTTTATAATCTTTTAACTTCAACTGGCAGGCCACATTGTTGAGCTAAATGGTCACAAATGATACCAACTCAACCTCATAATACACAGTTGAGTTAGGCAAAACAATAGCCAACTCCTGTTGGGACTGGGATAAACCAAAAGCATACTCTAGGGCAATAGCTAACTCCTAATCAAACTAGAATTCAAACTGGGCACCGGTTGGACTGATTAAATTGCCCGATTTAGTCCGATTTTTAAAACATTGACTTCATGTTTCTTCATAGTCATCACACCTCTATCAAGTCCATCAATGACTTGATCTGTCCAACATACCATATTTTCACTTTAGTTAGCATATTACTAGGTAGATTTAAGGCTTAAAAACAAAAGCAAAACTTTCTTGTCATCAGTTACTTCTGATACAGGCTTCCATGATACTAACTCCAGAGTAATCTCCAATTTCGCATTTGGTGGGACTGCACCTTCATCGCCTTGTTGTGGTTTTCCCTTCTCACCAAATCTATCTACAAACCCAGTAAATAAATAAGTACATAGAACTTAAAAGGAAGGCACATTCAATAATATTACTTTGTGGTTTCATTGTCAAAAGCACTTTTTCTCCCTTCTTCATGGTTTTCACAGCCTTTGACAATGCGGGACAAAAATGACCTACCAATTTGTCATAGAATAAACACGAACTTCATAACCCCACATAGAGCGGAGCTTGAAATGGAAAGATTAAGGAGCAAAAAGTGAGAAGAACCACATGCTAGGCTTTCTTCTCCCTCTTTTTCCAAGAATTTTTTACAAGATTTAAACTCAGATGAATAGCTCTTTTTTAGAAGCTTATTTCATGGTAGAAACATTATATTTTAAAAATTGTGAACTTGATTATGTTAAGAGTATGTGAACTTGTAAGAAATGTTGGCTATTGAAACAATCTAATTTTATTATAGATCACCATTTTAAATTAGATGTATATAGATTAAGTTTTTATATCTTTTAACTTTTAGTTATTTGAAGCTTTAAATTTGAAGCTTTCACTTATGAGTTAAGTTCAATGATTTGTGATTTATTTTTTATGTTTTATTTTTTGTTAATCTTTAAGTTTAAAAAAAGCTTCGATTCAACTGGTCCGACCGAGCGGTCCAATCCATCCGACCAGTCTTTTTTGCCAAAACGGTTCGTTCACCGGTTCGATTTTTAAAACATTGGTGAAATCTTTATCTCTTTTAAAAAAAAAAAATCAATTTTGATTCTGTGGTTTATATGGTTGCTTGGATAGTGAAAATGAATGAAGGGTCCTCTGCTTTCGAAGAAATAGATGAATTGAGCTTAATTCTGGCTATTGCATGGTCAAGTTTAACTTGGGTTACTCCTCAAAATTCAAAATGAGGTCGATTATTGTTTGGTGACTTTGAATGTTTTAAGAAGATAATTTCTTCTTGATATTGCAAAGAAGTTTTCTTTTAAGTTTTCCATTTCTTGTTCCTTTTTTCCTTTGCGGACGAGGAGAAAATGAAGTTGTATTGTCGATATTAGCCGAAAAGAATCTCAAGCTCATAATTGGCTTTCTCATTATTTGTTTGTTTGCTTAATTTTTTCAAGAACAGAAGTTTTTGTAGAAGTTTGTAAATATGCTTTGCTCTTGCTTATCTTGAACAAATGACTTGCCTTTACAGATGCATTGACGTATAAGATGTCTACTTCTCAAAAGGAACAGAATAAGTTCTTTATGTCCATCAGTGAAGGAGAGAAAAAACCATTTGATTTTTTACGTGTTTTATATGGTAAGTATTCTGATTCTAACTGAAGATTATATAGATTCTTGGATAAAAACCTTGTAAATAGTGTTTGAATGATTGGCTTAGTCTCTCTTGTTGTTGCATGATACAAAATTCAGGACTGTTTTGACTATTTGTAGTTACATTTTGTCCAAACAAATGAAATAAACTGTTGTTAACTGGAAGAGACTTAATATTTTAAACTTTTTTACTTATAAATATTTGACAAAAATAATATATGAAACAATGCCATTGGTGGTGTATAACATGAAATCAATAGGTAGAGGCTAGTACGGAGCTGAAAAAAAACATTGAAGCCTGTGATTCAGTTATTTAAAATATCTAGCCTGTTTCTTAAAGTATGAAAAAAAAAAACACACACACATACACAAATGGGCTGCCCCGTAGCCCGAGGAGGCTTTAACCTTTTCAATTTAGCATGTTTATCCAGCAAACATAAGAAATATATAAGATTTCTCGTACTCCTGAAGGCTTTAACCTTTTCAATTGTACATATATTTGTCATTATTATCATATTATGCATACCTGCTTACCATTTAATTCTGCTACAGCTTCCTATTAATAAAATATAAGCACCTATTATGAATGCACCAAAAAATGCACCTATTAAGAAGGAAAACTATCGTCTCAATAATAAACATAGAATGAGTTATAATTATTCGCCAAAGCATTATGACAAAGATTAATAACATAAGCAAAGACTAATACTAGTCCATGTCACTTTCTATGTCCATAATTTGAGTCTTTTAGTGAGCATTTAACATTTTCATCTTCTCCCAGTCTTTATTGTATTCTCCTTTGTTTAGTTTACAAGAAATCAAAGCATTTCTTCCTCCTTCCTTGTAGAAATTCATTCAACATCTCCTTCTCTTGTCTTAGTTCCTGTTCCTTTTCAAGTATTTCCATAAGGCGCATTTGGGCATGATCGACCTCTGGATCCTTGGCAACACGCTTTCGCATCTCCTCCACCCATGACTTGTCAAACCCAAATTGAATGGCCTCATTACACAATACAAGAAACTCCTTCTCACGTTCTTTGGTGATGGTCACAGGACTCTCATTCCTCAAAAAGTATAATAAATCTGCTAATGTCTTGTAAGCCCAACCATGAAAACGAGCACTGAAATCTTCACGTGGTTCCCACAAATTTGGATACTTAGCAAATGCATCCCTCAACAAAGCAATGTGGTCTTTGTTTAGCTCAACGATATCCATAAGTATAGGTAATGAAGGAGAAATGGAAACCAAGGGCATACCAGAACCTAAACAAAAAACAAAAAATACCAATTTAGAAGAAAAAGATGAAAAAAATGAAAAAGAAAAAGTTGAAGGCAACAGTAAAGGGTTGACTTCAATAACTGCAATTGCATATGTAATATTGCGGTTGTTGTGGCATTTGCAATCACAATTTTTAGTAATTAAGGCCCGCAACACAATCGTAAATACAATTTGAATCCCTAAGAGCAATTTTTGAATCGGCTATTTATAGCATTTATTGACAAGAAAATCAATTTATTCTACTAACCCCAATATGCTAAAAGGAAAGAACATCCCAAGAGGGTGAAACATGAGAAACATAGTGCAATAGTGCAAAGTTGTAATCTTGACAAAGGAGAAGAATAAATACCCATGATGCCTTGGCTGGAAACAACACCCTCATTACTATAGCCGAGAACAACACCTTCACGAATTGTTCCTTCCATGCCTTGACCAAGGGCATTTTTATTTCCATTCTGTCCAACTAGAGTGCTTTGTTTGTTTTGGTGAGAAACATCACATGTATCTTTTGAGCAAAACAACCACAGCAAGAAGAGTTTCTGTTAAATAAGAAAAGAGAGGCAGAGAGGGAAAAGTGCAGCAAAGCTAGTAAAATTCTAACTACCAACCTGGCAGTGATGCCTTGCTTGCCTCAACATCAGTGTCCTTAGCCCTAGTTTGAGCGTACTCCCCTGTATGAATATTCACTTAAATGAAGGGCAATGTTAGTATGATTCTATAACACATTAAAATTAGTTACTTTAAAGGATCCATACCAAGAGAGGAGGGAAGCATAGCTTCCGAGGAACGCAGGGCATGAGAATCTGAACCAACAAATAGAAATTAGCAAGTCCAACTCAACTATAAATGAAACTTAGTCAAGAAAACAATGAAAGAGAGACAAAACATACCAACATGTAGATCTACGTCAGGAATGTTAGCATTGCTCCCTTTGTCAGTACTTTTCAAAGCCAATTGGACTTCAAGTCCCTCTACTTCTGGTGTTTCTTTTTGCAAGTCAAATGCTTCCTCTTGTGTACGCCCGAAGGAAAGTTCTTCATCAACTCTCTTGCCACTTCCAACCAACGCATTTTTAATGCTTGTTGTCCCTGTGTCAGGCACTTGCATTTTAGCAAAGTCGTCCTTATTACAGATTTGCTCAAGATTGGCTACATAATAATGACCCTCACCTTCAACCTGTTTGTTCCTATCTAATTCATTTTGATGAGTGTTCTTGCCCTTAGTGTCCACATATGACAACACATGGTCACTGCCTTGAGAAGAACTATGACTAGATGAATTCTCCTTACTTTCACTTTCCTTGCTCCTTGTACTGCTGGAAGCAACCTACTCAAAGGATAATATATTACACAATTTAAGAAAATAGTGTTAGTAAGCATGAGAAAGACAAGCCAACTAGTGTTTTTTCTATCACATAGAAAAATAAAATAAAATCATTTGCTGTTATTGTATTTACTATTTCAGTTTGAAATAGATCGGCATGAGAAAAATAAAAATAAAAAAAAACCCCAGAAGTTTTAGGTAGTTGAAATTTCACTTACCATATCGTTGTACAACTTCAATATAGTTGAGTTAAGGTTGCCCTCCCAATAGCTTTCATCCTTTTGGTCTGCTTGCACATTCTGCAGCTTTGGTGTCTCGGACACTCCCTCTGAAACAACACCCTCATTATTATAGTAAAGAACTACACCTTCATGAATTGTTCCTTTCTTGCCTTGATCAAGGGCAGTGCTATCTCCATTCTGTCCAATTGGAGTGCTTGGTTTGTTTTGGTCAGTAACAACACCTGTATCTTTAGAGGAAAACAACCACAATAAAAAGAAGAAGAATTTATGCTAAATAAACAAAAAGAGGCAGAGAGGAGAAAATGCAGCAAAGCTAGTAAAATTATAACTACCAACCTAGCAATGATGCCCTGCTTGCCTCAGCATCAGTGTCCTCGGCCTTGCTTTGAGCATACATCCCTGTATGAATATTCACTTAAATAAAGGGCAAGGTTAGTATGATTCTATAAAATTGTAAAACCAGTTACTTTAAAGGATCCTTTTGGCAAAGGGGATGCTTACCTTCTGAGGTTTTTGAAGAATGTCCTCCCTTTTCCTTGACGCTGCCACCTTCAGGATCTAGAGCCAATTGGACTTGAACCCCCTCTACTTCTGGTCTTTCTTTCTACAAGTCAAATGCTTCCTCTTGTGTACACCTGTCTTCATCAACACCCTTGCCACCTCCAACCAACTCATTTTTAGTGGTTGCTATCCCTGTGTTAGGCACTTGCATTTTAGCAAAGTCGTCCTTATTACAAATTCGCTCAAGATTGGCTACAGAATAGTGACCCTCACCTTCGACCTGTTTGTTCCTATCTAGTTCATTCTGATGAGTGTTCTTGCCCTTAGTGTCCACATATGACAATGCATGGTCACTGCTTTGAGAAGAATTGTGACTAGATGAATTCTCTTTGCTTTCACTTTCCTCGATCCTTGTAATTCCAGAAGCAATCTACTCAAAGAATAATATATTACACAATTTAAGAAAATAGTGTTAGTTAGCATGAGAAAGACAAGCCAACTAATATTTTTTATATCACATAGAAAAATAAAAATAAAATCATTTACTATTATTGTATTTACTATCTCAGTTTGAAATGAATTGACATGAGAAAAATTAAAGTAAGAAAAATCCCAAAATTTTAGATAGTTAAAATTTCACTAACCATATCATTGTACAACTTTAGTATAGTTGAGTTAAGGTTGCCCTCCCAACAGTTTTCATCTTTTTTGTCTGCTTGCACATTCTGCAGCTTTGGTGTCTCGGACACTCCCTCTGAAAATTTTTTCATCTTGGGGCAGTGGTATATAACAACATTTTCCAAAGATGGGAATTTGAAGACATAGTTTATTGAGCAAAAGCTTTCCAAGCATGGTAAATTTTGAAGCTTTATACTTTTCAGATTGCTAAATGTAATCTCATCTATTGTTCCAGCAACCTTGTCTGCAACTATTTCTTTTATCATTCCACATTCCTTTATCTCCATTGTGGTGAGTTGGCCTAGGCTTTTTGCTGTGGATGATGCCATTAAATCCAACATCCCTTCACATTTACATACTTCCAATGATGTCAAATGATCGAATGTTACTGATGAGGGCACTAAGTTCAATAAACTAGAACATTCGAGAACAAATAGTTCTTCTAGATTCTTGAGAATCGGGTACAGTTCATTGCCCTCTCTCCATAGGTGCCTTAATTTTGGAAGTTTATCAAGTGTCAATGATTTGATGTGTATCCCGCTGCCATGCTGTGTTTCTTCACCAGTTACTCTCTCAAAGGGGAATATCTCTTCAAATGAACCATTTGTCACAATAAGAGTATCCACAGTGGGAATTCTTTGAAGGAATGAGTATGGAAAAGTAGTTGTCACATCATTAAAGAATTTGAGTCTGAGAATTTTGAGTTTGCTGAAACAAAGGTTTGATGAATATTGTCCAAGCCAAGTCATTACGGTCTCATTGCAGTCTAGCTCCAACTTATGTAACTTCGGCATTGCCTGACAGACCAATTAAAAGAAACTTAATTAATACTTAATTATAATTATAAAAGGTATTAATTAACTTAGAATGTGCATGCATGTCCAAGTCACAAACACAAGTCTCTACAATTTCATGAAAGCCACAGCACGACCAAGTCATACGGTCAGCACTTTTGTTGGCACCCGTCTAAGCCACATAGTAAGTTTCATAAAATATTCATCACAAATTATCATTATGATGTCTACGAATTAATGTCTCTCATTACTTGATGAGCTGTATTTTGTTGAAAGAAACTTTTTGAAACACGTGCTCCTTATAATATCATATATTAACCTGCTTTTAAGAATTTGAAAATTTAGGAAACAATTCAAAATTTCAGGGACGACTAAGCTAATACAAAATTGTTGCAAAAGATTAAAAAGAAAAGATAACGAAGAAGAGATTGTTTGATAAATTAGTAATTGGGGATTGTAAAGCCATTAATGGCTCATTTTCATAAAATAATTTTGTCAAACAAGGTAAGGTACAAAGCATATGAAACCACTACCAATTGAAGGGTATCATACTTGATTAATTGATCTCATAAAAGTGAAACATCCTTTAAGATTTGGATTCTATATTCAGTTTATTTCATTTGTAATAGGCATAAAACTTCAATCAAACGTTATGGAATAATAGAAGTACAAAAGTAACATCTCGAAAAAAAATGTAGAAATGATTAAGTTTTGTACCTTTTCAATTGGGAGGTTTTGTTGAATTGAAGCTTCAACTCCATCTTCATAATGTGATTCTTCAATTCCAAGAAGTCCAGACCCAAACATATTCACTTCTCTGTTCATAGATACATAATATAATTCTTTTAATACTGGCCATTCAGTAGAATATCTTGCAGGGTAGAAGCTCTTAAGTTTTGGTAGATCCCGAAGTTCAATGAAAGTCACTT
>QAOA01001300.1:91337-118024 GCA_003255065.1 Cercis canadensis
AAATTTTAAGGTAGTAGTAAAATGAAATCTTAAATTCTCTCTTTTCGTTTTGGTTCCCCAAACTTTGGCCTCCAACATATTAGGAACACAACCGTTTCCAACTTTCTACATCTTAAATTTCAACGGTAATTTCAATCAAATCTAAGCTGTTTGTGATGCCGATGTAAAAAGAATATATACTTCCATATGTTTTTGTTTTTTTTTTTGGATTAGAAATGTATATACTTCCATATGTTAAATGTATGTATAAGTTACTTATGTTCAGTATATATAATCACGTTTAGATAAAGAATGTTAAATGGCTTGTTAGGTATTAAATTTTTCATGTTCAATGAATAAATATGAGAATTTACTTGATAACGTGAAATATCTATATATATTATAAATAAAAATTCATAATTGATATTCTTGATATTTTTCATCAAATGATTGTGTGCACTGTGCACCGACACTTTCTGTATTTTTTTTATTTTTTTTTATTTGCATTATACCGGACGAAGAGTTGAATTCGGGAACAGTTTAGATATTTAACTAACCAACTGCCACCTGCCACCTGTTTATCGGCAAAAGTTTCATTAGTGAACTGAAAAGACTTTCCTTGGCTAAATTTTTGTTTTCTCACCATCGTGCACCTCAATTGGACCCATCCTTCTTCTTCTGCAAAATTCTCTGGTAAACTTTGTTCTACCCTTCAATTTCACTTTCACAATGTATAATCTCTTTGGGGTTTACATATACATTTTGTTCTTCTTCTAGAAACCTTTAGGCTAATTTCATGGTCTTTTGCTGAATGTGCTTCTTTCTTACTTGGAATTCCCCTTTACAAAAGAAATAATAGACATTGTTAATTATGAACAACTTCCTATTGCATTCTAACAAAAATAAGAATTTCATTGTCATGGTTTGGATTAGTGCATTTTGAGATGAAGAATTCTATAGGGTTTTGTCATTGGTGGTTCTGGGTTCTGTTTGTTTGGCAAGAAAATGCAAGAAATTATTTGTGAAAAATGGAAGAAAAAATGGGACTTCATCAAGTAACTCTCCAAAAGAAAAATGCAGGATTTTCAATTCATGTAGAATAATGTCATTATTGATGTAATAGTCTAGAAGCCTTTTCACATCCTCTTGTGGTTGTAATTTTGAATCTGTGCTAGATTATCACTTTCTCCTGTTTCATTCTTATTTTTCTAGTAAAATAATTCAAACATACAGAGCCATCTTGATCTTGGCCAACAAGCAGCATATTATCTTCCTTTGTTTTCATTTAGAGACCAAGCTTTTGAAGTTTTGCTCACATTAACAGTCACAGGTTAATTTGAATTGTGCAGATCCAATTGCAAGTGTCTCTTTAAATTCAAGTTGAGATTAGAGAGAGTTTCACCCAAATGAATGGTAATAACTCAAAGCCCTTAAAATTCTTCATAGGGTATGACCCTGGTGAAGACATTGCCTATGAGGTGTGCAAGTACTCTATTCTAAAGAGGGCCTCAATACCTGTAGAGATTACAGCTATCAAACAGTCTGAGTTGAGGGAAAAAGGCCTCTATTGGCGCGAGAGAGGGAAGCTCGAGAGCACTGAGTTCTCCTTCTCTCGGTTTTTAACTCCATACTTGGCGGGTTATGATGGGTGGGCAGTGTTTGTGGATTGTGATTTTCTTTACCTAGCTGATATTAAGGAACTGAGAGATTTGGTTGATGATAAGTATGCAATAATGTGTGTTCAGCATGATTATACACCAAAGGAGACTACTAAGATGGATGGTGCAGTGCAGACAGTGTATCCAAGGAAGAATTGGTCTTCTATGGTTTTGTACAATTGTGGGCATCCCAAGAATCGCGTTTTGACGCCTCATGTGGTTAATACTCAAACAGGTGCTTATCTTCACAGATTTCAGTGGCTTGATGATCATGAAATTGGCTCAATCCCATTTGTATGGAATTTTCTTGTGGGACACAACAATGTGGTAGAAAATGATCCAAGTACTTCACCTAAAGCTTTACATTACACACTTGGTGGACCATGGTTTGAGGCTTGGAAGAATTGTGAATTTGCAGATTTGTGGATCAACGAGATGGAAGAGTACAAAAAGACATTGAACAACTAACAAGGCTTGGTAGCAGCTGGTGATGACTCTGCACTCCATTTGCTTCTCTTCTAGTAGAATCATCACCTTTCTTTGGTCAATGAGGCGTACGTGATTAGCATATTTTAAAATTGTTCATTGTCTAAAATTCAAGTGTCATTGTATTTTAGTTTCCTAGTTAAGATTGAGATTTTCTGTTCATAGTTGATGAATAAATACCACATTGAGAACTGGAAACATTAAGTTTTCTTTTGGATTATGAGTTTGAAATAATGTATACGCTTGTATGTGTAATTTGCAAGTAAGTATGCAAAGTAGTTGTGTGCCTTTTGTACAGTTGTCATAAAATTGAAGTAACGTAATATTCTTCTTTGTATTTAGCATATATATATATATATATATATATATATCTGTTGAAGCATTAAGAAGTTTAGCAGATTGGCTGTCATAAATAAAATACCGCCATGCATATAATTAAAATTCAACCAAATTTATGCTTGGAACTAGGAAGTATCAAATTCATGAATATCATGAAAGAAAGCTGAGAAAGAAAAGTATGTCATGGGATTTTTTTTTTTTTTTTATGGTACTGTTCATCTATACTAGTAATTAGATTGCATGGTCCAAAGAGAAAAACCAAGTTTTAAGATCATGAGTACATGCTTTTTTAATGCTTTATAAAAGGATTCATATAATAGATTTTTCACTTTTGTATTTAAGGGATGCATGCAGGTATTCAAACGTGGTTGTGAAGCTTTTTTTCAACTTGAAATGCTTTTACAATACTATCTTCAACAGGCATATGGGAGTCACGTAGTCCCGCAACAATAATACAAAATGAATTTCTTTTTTTGATACACAAAAACTGAATCTAAGACTTGTTGTAAACTATTCAATCTCTTATTCACATGAATCACTTCTGGCTACTAAAATCTTCATTTATTTCATACATGAATAGTTATGGAACGTGGAATGATAAGAGTGGCTATAATTAAGATCCATCTTGGTTAAGTCCAACGCAGCAGCAGACAGCAACGTTCGAGCAATAGAAACAGCAGAGTAGTTTCCACCTGAATCAAAGCGGTAATAGTTGGTAAAGTGTATTAATAAAGAAGAATTTAGGAAATTGAGGGGGAAAATGAAATAGAGAGTTAGAAAATTGAATATCAAAGATGAAAGATGTGCACACCAGAAACTTTCATCCTTTCCCCTTTTCTTGTGAACAAAATCCCGCTGTGCCTTATTTGGCTTTGCTGCTGCAGTGGTAGTTTCCATTTTTTTTTTTATGGAAGTTGAGGAATACAACACATGCATATATATATATATAGAAGCAGCACGGCATTGGTTCTTTGAATTTTCTCCACCTAGTGGGATGGAAAACTCCCCAGTTTTGGTTCTTTGAATTTTCTCCATCTAGCAGGATGGAAAATTGCATCTAAAATACAATGACATGGTCACTGACATGCATTATCTAACTACTGTTGAATTATTGGAGCTGCATGTTTGCAGATAAGTTATACATGAAACGGTTTGATTGCTGAATCTTTAACGTAACTGAGAAGAGATAAATTTCATTCCAACTAAAAGATTAATAAATAAAAATGCCTACTCGCACAAATACAACCGTGTTATTTATTTTACTTTCGTTTCTTGTTTCATTATAAAATTGTGCATAAACAAATGAAGTGTGTTATGAGATATAAAACCTATTATGATATTATCAATGGGCTTCTTGCAGCAAAAACAAACCCTCTCATGCCCCAATCACCTCTTCGTGGTAGTGGTTTAAAAGTACTAATTCATAGTATAATGACAAAATATAACTACAATTAAATTGTAATTATCATTTGTTTCCTTCACTGTTTGTAGTAAATCAAATCTTCGCACATTAGTACATTACATAATAATCACTAGAGATGACACAATACCCAGATTTTGGTGAATGATTATCGTTTGTGTCTGTTTGGGTGATATTCTTGCAAATGGTGCAGTGATCAATCTAGGTCTATAGAAGATAATTATTAAATATTATCCTAATTCAAGGACATGCAACTAGTTAGTGGTCACGACACTTTTTTGGATCATAATGCGTGATACTTTTCGAAGTGAATTGTCTCCCTAGCTCTCCTACTGCAATTTCGCTCCATTTTCCAACTCCATGGAGAAAAGTCCCAGAACCACTCCCTTGCTGCTTATATATAGCCATACACTTGCATTGCATGCATCATGCATGTGTTTTACTCCTCAGCCTAAAATTAAGAATCAAAGGTGAAAAATAATCCACCGACACAACAAATGAAATCATCCTCCGCTGGTGGTCTAGAAAGTGAAGTCCAAGAAGAAATCCGCTCGAATTTTCTTCAATCTTTGTGAGTGCATCTTTTATCTTTAACTTCCATATTCAATTTTATTTATTTATTATTATTTTGTTTTCAGTTCTTAATTAAACGTGTATTTGTTATACACTGACCAAGTTTATTTGCCGCTTTGATTCAGTTCTAATGCAATGGCAGCAATGTTCCAATGTTGCATTCAATTGGGCAGTCTGATTTACAGTTGGTGCACCGGAAGTAACTCGAGTAATTAACCCTTAATTATGCGGCTCAGGCTCTTACCATTCTATGATTTATAACTATATATTCATGTATGAAATAAAAGATGTTCCTAGTAGCCGGAAAGGAATAATTTTGAAGCACAATCTTGTACTTTTCAGTGCAAATTTCTTTGTCATGTTAAAGCCAGTAATGGATGCAGCATATATGTAACAATTCGTTTTAGAAGGATGAATTCGAATAAAAAAAAATAGAAAGGAACATAACTATTTTTATGTGTTATTACAATAAATATTTGAGTACAATATTTTCCCCTCCTCTGTAGAGGCAGCACATTTGTTAACTTGTTTTAGCAAGTCTTCTAATTGTAGATTCTGATGTTAGAATTTCAAGCGCAAGGGTGTGGTCTGTTCAGATGGTTTGGGAAACAAGTAGTTGGAAAATTTGTTAAATTTGGTTGCGCGTGGTTAGAGAAAGGTAGTTGGAGAAAGAGGCAGCAAATTTCTTAACTTGTTTTTGTTCTTTTCTTTTATCATGTGTAGTTTCTTATTGAACCAAGTTAAGTGTGTGAAGATGAATGTAAGATTGCTCAGCTGGAAGAATTTCCTATGACCATTCCCTTTGAAGGTTTATGAAACTGATCTCATCCTCCAATCCATAGTAACTCAACACTCTCATCCCTGCATTATCAAGTTTTAAGTAAAATCTGCAAACAGATTAGACAAAGCAACTAGTCAGAATGAAAACTTTAATTACTGATTTTGACATTTTCCTACCAAAATAATATTTTAAAGGCTGCTTTATGGTAGGTTTCTATGGCCATGTGCTCCTTAGTGGGGTCGTCTCTATCACTTCAATTATATGGGTACAACTAATCCTATCTTTTAACAATTATAATGAATGGCTGGGAGAGCCTTGACCATGTTTAGAAAAGTTGTGTTTCCTGTCTATAAATATATGGCCAAAACACTTTTGCATGTGTTATCTTCTTAAACTCCAAAAGAAAGATGGATTCTGCACCGGAAGAGCAACAGATGTCCTACGTTGATCACGTTCGTAAGCGCCATGAAGAGAAGGGATGCCTCTATGCATGGTATGAAGTTCATCTTTCGCTTACAATTCTGTGTTTTTGTTTATCCATTTCAAGTTTGTCTCCTCCTTTATTGTACACTAAGCAAGTGTTGCTTCTTTGATTCAGTTTGTTTGCACTCTGCTGCTGCTTCTGCTGCTTTGAGACTTGTGAGGGCTGCTTGGAGTGTTGCTGCTGCTGCTAGATTACTCAACTTGTAATAAAGACTTATCTGTCAAGTGAAATTTGACAATTTGTTGGCCTTCTGTGTTTCATCTTTAGTAGCAAAAGATGATTGAATAAGATTTCAATCACAATCTTGTACCCTGTTTGCATATTTGTGTTATTTTCATGTTATTGTTCCGGGAACACATCCATGTCTTGTCATGAACTGGAGTCACTGGCATGGCGACCAGGGTCTTGTGCAGAACCTAAACCTTATCAAATGACAAACACTGAGCATTCACTGTCATTCCTTCAATTATTTATTGACTACATTAACAATTTGATCTTGAAAGAATTTTAGAGTCAGTAAAGTCTGTAATTTTTTGGAGGACTAAACAGAAACCATGACATACTTCTGGGTCATTCCTCAATGAACATGAGAGAACAATAGCAGTTAGGGTATTAGCGAACATACTCTCTATACATTTCAAGAAATATAGTGCATATACATTGATTGATCTCCGCTAACGATGATACTAACTAAAGCTGAAAGAAAATGGGAATTCTCTGCAACAACAATGTCCTATGATCTAGGTAGCCAGGATGGGGTTTCTCCCTTCATCAATTTCAATAATTAGGAGACGCTGTGGATCTGATCCATTTGGTCCTTGGGCGTAAAGTGTAGGAAGGTAAGCATTGTATGCCGGCAGGTATCGAGAAACAAAATCTCTAACCTGGAGAGCATCAAAACATTGAAAACCTAGATCATGCACACATTGAAAAGACAACTTCAGATTTTATCAAACATCAATAAATGCAAATTGGTAAACAGACCTCTTCATCAGACATTCCAGGTTTGCCTGCCTCCCTCATCGCAATCTCAGCCTGCAAATTTGAACACCATAAGTATTAAGGCACAGAAATATGTAACAAGAAGCTTATAATTTATTACAGAGCATGTTGAAATGAACAGCCAACCTGCAAACGCCACTGGTAGACACAACTTGGGTCCTTAATCTTGATTACTATCCATGATTTGATGAATTTGTCCCACGCATCATAATAAGCTTCAAGGTTTTTATTTACAGTTTCTAGCTGAAAAATTAAGCATTATTGGTTTTTAGTTCCTCCACTTACAATATTGGGATGCATAATTCATATAATCACCATCAAGTAACTCAGTATGAAAATTAAGAAAGAAAGAACGAAAGAAAGTGGAATTTTTGTGATTCTAACCTGGGGATCAACAGCCTTTACAACTTCCACTGGAAGGGGCTTGAAACCAAGCATCCAACCTTCAAACAACACAACCTATAGAGCCATCCATGCACAGTTATAGTAAAGTGAAAATTCTTCTAAATATGATATTCCCTTGGTGATCCTCTTACCGTAACGGGCCCTTCAACTTCTGTCCATGTTGAAGGATCAGCACGGTCACCTCTCCCATTGAATGACGACTGCAAAGGCAAAGAAATTCTCCATAAGCAACCTTCAAGTCAAAAATTGTCTAAACCAACAAAATATGCAAGTTGTGCCCTTACTTTATCATATCGAGGTAACTTCATCTTCATACCTGGACACTTCAAATAAAAAGAACTTAGATGTAAAATACCATATCAGAAAAGGATACAAGCGAGCACAGAAACCCACCTTCTTTTGTCAATTTGGTTAGAGCTGTGAGTGTTTCGACAGAGAAATCAAGATCATGACTTCCAGCATTTCCACGGAACTGGAGAGAAACAAGGCAAACCAATTATTTCGTTTTTACAAAGATCCCAAAAACTCTACTCTTCAATCAACATAGCATGTAAATAGCTACCTCCAGAAGTGCATTTCCTGGATGTGCTTCTCTTAGCTTATGCTACAATCCAAATATAAAATGTCAGCTTAGGGAAAGAAAAACTGGCATTAATGGGAAAAGAAAGTTGAAAACAGCTTCTACCTGACCTTCAGCCGTCAAATAAAAATCATCTATAGATATTGTTGCTGACTTCCTGAAATATTAACATGTAACATCTACTTGTTATGTTCTTCTCATTTAGTCATTACCATAAAGGATAATACAGCACGTTTAGTTGTTTTCTAAATTTCTTCTATGTTTTAGAAAATTTGGAAACTTTTTCCTGAACTGAATGGACCTTTCTTCTTCAACACTATGGTTGCCTCAGAGTTCAGAATCTACCTGCCAATCTTATGGAAAAGATAATCAAGAGCAAAGACAAGGGTTGTCTTTCCACAGCCTTGGGGAGCACTAAATCCAATCTGAATCATAGAAACTGAAATTTGTGAGACCCTTTTCTTTAGCTTTAGTTGCAGTTTCAGCTCATGGATCACCCTTGCTAGTATTATTATCATATTTTCATAAAAGCTGCACAGAAAACTGAGTATGAGAGAGAGATAGAGAGAAAAGTGGAAGCCAGATAGATACCACTAAAGGAGGTATATCTTCTTCGTCTTTGAACTTGGACCGATGCTGAGCAATCTGATCTTCACACCAGAGAAAGACTGGTATATAGTAATGATAAATCCTAGCTTTTTGAGGGATTGTGAGGAACAATTCATTAAGTTGAAACAATTGGCAAAGGTAACGGCCATAAGTTAACCATTTATCTATGGACTCAGCCACCTTCTCTTGTGTCAGACCTATTTTATCTAGCAAAGGTCCTGAGCATATAAATTCAAATAGGTCCTGCACAGAGGAAACTTGAGCAGATTTTGGGGGAAATACAGAATTCAAAGGACCCTCCCTGTACACATTGCTGGCAGCACTACTTAGTGGAGTACAAGTATGTTGCATCCATGAACTTCTACTTCCTGCACCAACAATTGTGAATGCAGATTATTACAATAGTATTAGCAAATATAGCAGTTGATGCACTAAAGTTGGTGGAAAATTATAGTATTAAAATAATCAATCACTGCCAAAATCCAACTTTATTCATGCGCAGAAGCACATATAGCAAACATTTCTTAAGATGTGGAAAAAAGAAAAATTAAATTAAAAGCTGGTTTGACAAAATATTTTTAAAATCAACCCATCGTGCCATTAGAAGTTTCCAAACACACCAAGGGGAGAAAACTAGGATTCCAGTATCCAATAACCCAAATTTCCAATTAGGCTAAGAAGTTACAGCAATCACTTCCTCTCCCCCACCACCCCCCCCTCTCTCTTGTTTCTGTTTTTCTTTCTTTTCATTTAATTCTCCTTTTTACTTATTCTCTCCTAGTCATTCAATCCAAACTTGGGTTTTCACCATTTTCATTTGTACAAATTCTCATCAAGGAAACAGCATTATAGGAAAGAAATGAACAAAAAATAAGTTTTTGAACACAGAATGAAGAAAAATTACCTGACTCTGAGAAGTGGGTTGGCATTTGAGAGAGCTTAAAATAGTTAGATTGGGCGGTGGCATAGAGGGAAGATAGAACAGGGAAGTGACGAGAATTGGAAGAAGAGAGATGTAATTTACAATTATTATTATAATTATTATCATTATCAGAAATATAGGCATAGTTATTTGTATTATAATAATGGAAAGAAGGCGAAATTGTAGTCTGGCATGGCTGACATAAGATATTCAAAGTTGCCATTGTCATCTGCTTCTTCAAGTTGCGCGTGTCAAAGCTGCAACAGATGGAGGATAGATAGATAGATAGATAGATAGATAGAGAAATCAGCAATCAAAGGTAAATTAGTTAGTGGCCTAGTGGCTTAGCCGCCATATACTGCTCTGTAATCTGTACCTCTTATGGTAAAAGTACCGGAGGACGAGCAGGACCATAAGATATAAGATTTTTCTCTCTTTTTTTTTTTTGTTTATTTTTTCTTATTCTACATTAAAAAAAATGATTTTTTTTTTCTTCTTTGCATTTACCTTTTGTTATTAATTTGTGACCTACATATGGTTATTTCAACCATAGGGGGAAAATGACATTTCAAGAAGACTTATCAATGTCAATCAGAAAGAATCTTTTTCTAAATAAGAGATTCATTTATATGAATAAGAAAAAAATTATTATTATTAGGCCACTCAAATCATAAATAAGTTTTTAAATTTGTTAATCAATAATCACATATTGACTAATGGTTATTTTGTAATTCTCAATAATTATTTAAAACAAGTTTAAAAATTTAATAATAATTTTGACCCCACTTTTTTTTTTGAGTAACTTAGTTAAAATTATTTTTAATTTGAGTAAGTGAATTAACAATAATTGTTTTAAAAGAAAAAGCCATTTAATATTGGTATTAACAAAGATTTTAACTGAAATTTAGAATTTTTAAAAATCCATTATAAGTGCCCCGGGGGGATGATGACAAGAAGTGTTTTTCGTCAATATCATGAATAAAGTACATTATGTGTGATAACTATAAATAGGTGAGGCTGAATTTTGCGTTGTTTCGATAATTGACTTTTTACACGCTACTATAGGCATAAGGCATCCATAACGTTAAAACTAGAAAGGGAATGGAGCAGCAGAAGAGAAAAGTTAAGAGGGCAGTTTAAACATTTGAGCCGATTCCCAACACATTATAGTTAAACATCGAGCATGTTTCAGCATTATATAAGATAGGTGCTTAACGGCCAGAGACTCATTCAACAGAAATAAATAAATAATTAGCCATCAAGTGTAAAAATTCCAAAAAAAAAAAGTTACCTAATCAGTCTTAAACTCTTATGCATCAGATGTCAGTGTTACATTGTGTTACTTGTGGTAACCATTACAACACCTGAATTAAAAATTACCAAAAAGACCACATGTTTTTTACTCGAGGTTCATCCTCACCCTTGGAGGAACCCCAACTAAAGGCCACAGAAATGTACACAGAAAATATATGAAAGAATGGACAGCAACAAATATTAACCAAAGTGGGAGGTAGGATTAGATTAGACATGAGGTCTTGGAGTAACAAAATGGACAATTTTCCCTCTGTTTGTACACATCTCTGTTAGCAGTCCCTTGCTGTGGCATGTCAATGATCTTTATCTTCAAAACAAAGTTTCAAGCAGCTTTGGCGAAGACAAAGCCGCTACACATTTAAACTGCCAAGTTCCAAAATGAACATGAACGTCATGCAAGTTATTGGAATGAAAAAAGACTAGGAATTTGTAAACCAGCTTGGGCTTGTTTCTGGTTTTCTCTGATATACCTTGTCTTGCTTGTACTTGGTGCGAATGGCACGCAGAGGGCAGCCATTGGAATTCAAATGTAGATCTTGTAATGCAAGAACCGCGGTTTTCAGATTTGATGCCTTGTAACAGGCATAGTGCTCAAGAGTTGAATTCTGCAAGAATAATGAAGGTCATGCTTCCTTTACATGACTGTTACATGGAAGGAAACTACAAATGAGAGACACAAACCCATGGGTGCTTTGACTGATCTAATGTCCATCTAGCAAGTAATATAGCTGATGCAGCAATAATGGAAGGTGGGAAATTCAAGAAACCATAATCCATTAGTGTTAGTTCAGCTAAGTAATTGGCAAGGTACTCCAATTCAAGGCTAGGACTCTGCAAAATTTCCCATGCATAAAATATGAGTATTACTCAAACAAACAACTTGGCATGTTCTGGACCAAGCAGCATTGCCTCAGATTAATCTTTTTACCTTGTAAGAAGCTTGTGCTGCTCGAATAAACCTCCTACGAACCAAGAATGTAAGCAAATTGTTAAATAGACCACTTCTGGTTATATATATAAATTAACATAATAATATTGTTAATATTGCTGTAAATAAGTACCTGAGGAAAGTTTGTGTAGTGGGAGCAAACAATTGAAACTCAGAGCACTTCAAAACTTGAGTCTCCATTTTTACTACCTGCGACTCACTTTATTTAGCAATGCAAACAATCTAATAACTTACAAAACAAAGAAAACTACAACACATAGCAATAAAGAGCTGAATCTCATAAACAAGTACCTATCAACTTTCCTTAATTAACAATAATAATGAAGCTATGAAACTATACTGTTCAGTTCATATTTTGATGTTGCTTATTATTTGACCATCATTATACAAGTACTACATACCTCCTCTTTTGTGTACGTGTTGTCAGTAATGAAGCAGAATTCTTCCACACGTGGAGCACATATTTCTTCGTACTTCCTTCATTCACACAAAGCAGCAGACAAATTAACATCATTTACAAATGCATTACAATAGATGCTACACATAGATTCAGTTTTTATATTATGATTTTTTGAAGGTTTCATTACAATATAATTACAGCATCAGTTTTCTTCCCAGCTATTCACTTTTAACTTACAAACCCCGTTGAAGAATATAATTGAAAAGGCATGAAATCAACTTTCATGTATATGAGAACTTACGAGGCAATTAGCATGCAAGTGATGCCCAGCAACTGAAGTCTTTGTCTTTCAATGTAATTTCTGGAGAGAAACCAATCAATGAGATAAACAGTAAGGTAAAGCGTGTCTGGTACCAATTTATATTCCTCAGAAACCTGAAAATAAACAAAAGGAATTCAATGTAGCATTCCAATTTCATTTCAAAAGGAATATTTAAAACCTTTTGACTAGCATTCAAGAACAATATACTGCATCTGAAATACAGAAAATACAATTGAATGGAAATTTGAATCCAGAATATCTGGAAAGTAAAGTTGCCAACCTCTACAAGCCAATCAACCAGTATCGCACGCATGCTTTGAGTAATATCTCGCTGCACTGTTTCCATGAAGTTAGGATGCGGCCTTCTTGCAAGCTGGAAAGAAGGGAGAGAGGAAACAAAAAAACAATTAAGCAATAAGATGACATCCAGGGATCTTGTTTTCATTATAAGATCTGATGGTCCTAATGATAAGTTTAAGGGATTGCAAAGATTTACATGATTGAAAAACTTTTAATATTGGTTCGACAATCATTTAGGAAGTTCATGACATCCGCTCCCAATCATTGTTACATGAATGAATCATTTCTGTCCATCATCATTCTGTTAATTGAATGGATGGTTATTAAATAGACCTATTGTCAAAAAAGGATTTTTTTTTTCTTTTCCAACACAATTGGGAATGTGGAAAGAAATCATTCTCAAAGCCTACACGCGAAAAGATTGGCAGAAAAAGCAAGGCTGAATATATTCTTATAACTTTCAAGCAAGCGAAATTTGGAAACCAAGGCTCTCAGACAAGAGAAGACTTCAGCGTGCATAGGAAATGTATGGTATTTATTGCACAAACCTCAGCAATGCGTAAATTGTAATAGATATCAGCGGCATAGAGAGTGCATAATAGAGTATCTTCATGATCAGCATCTATATCAGGAATGTCTGGATTCTTTACAGTCAGAAGTTCAGGAAGGAAACTTTTCTTGGCTGCAACAAGTAGTGTATGCCTGTTATTACTGGTCTACATAAAGCTGAGAGAAAACATGAAAAATACATGAACTAACAAGTAATTGCTTTTATTAAGCCCATGATTACAAATTAATGCAACTACAACAGCTTCACAAGCAACATTTAGTAATTATATTAAGAAGGTAGCAAACAACATTTAATTTCTTTTTATGCAACAAGCTTGATTAATTCAAATATATGGATTAGCTGTATTGGCTATGACAATAAGCACAATTGTAAGAACATACGATTTGTGAAACAATTTACAACTGAACATGATTGTTTAATTTGCAAATCATGTCCACGAACTAACATCCAGTCTCTTTTCTGTTAGACCAAGCAAACGTTAGTTTGCTTTCAAATAACATCAATGTCTCCTAAGAGATCTGATGTTTTTCTTAATCACCACCATAATAATATTCTACAGTACTACAAACTAAACTAAGCACATGATCTAATGGTGCACTATTTAAAGTGTGTTTGAAGTATTAATCACAGTTCATTTTAGACCCCTATGACCAAGATGCACACCAGGAAAGAACCAGATATGTAATTTCAAAACAAACTCATACTTTAGGAGCACATTTAGCCTTTTGAACTCCATACTAAGATTTAGGTTCAAAGAATCGCCCATTTCATGATGCTTTTAGAAAAGTAAGTACAAACAAACAATATTCATGTGCAGTGAAAAGGTTATCTGTGTATAGTATAGACCATGTCCTACACGTTAAACAATAATGTGCAGGGATGTAATAAATAAATATTGCATACAAGAAAATTGAGAGACAGAAAACCTTTCTTTTGACATATTAGATGCTCAACAGATATTTCAGACTTCTGACTTTCAAGCAGACTATTATCTGTGCTACACACTACGCTAGCACTCAACCAAGAAAGTGCATTGTCTTTCAAATTAGATGAGCATATAGCATCTTCCAATCTAAGTCCTGCTTCAACTGTTTCTGGTAAACCCTTTGGTTTTGAGTCAATTTGTAGTCGTGGTAGCTCCACATCAACTGAAGGAACAACTTTATCATCATTAATTTGACCACCCTTAACCAGCTTGCTTTTCTTAGCCTGGTAACCAGAAAAGTTACAGAAAAATACTTAGCTTCAAAGTTGGGTAAAGGTAAAGGTGAGGGTACTTTATATCAAAAATCTGTCCTTGCTCTAAATATTTGAAGATTATATACAGCCAAAAGAATGGAAAATAACCTGAACTTTAGTTGCATTGAAACAATTCCCATATGAATTGTCACAGCAAATATTGGTCGCATCCTGAAGAACAGCCCTCTTTTTACGCTGAAGACATGTATTATCAGAAGCTGCTCTTTTTGGATTGGCTCGTAGAGGCTGCTTTTGATTTATTTGTGTTTGCTCCTTCAAAGGGGGCAGCTGTCCAGAAGCACAAAAGGCAGCAGCTCGAGCACGAGTCAATCGACCAGGGAGCTCTTCAGCTTTCAAAGGGTTAATATTTTCTTTCTTCATGTCTACAAGATTCCGAAGAACAGAGAAAAAAATATTGACACAGGATGCGGATGCGTAAATCCTGCAACAAAAAGACCAAACCATGAGAAAGTAAATCAAGAGGAACCCACACAAGCAAACAGATTGAACAACAAGAAACCAAATCCATGAAAAGAAAATCTAAATAAGGAAACACAGAAAAGACTCAAATTATTTCCCTTCAGTGTCAATGTTCTAGGGGCGTATCAGCAACCTGACATCTAAGAAACACCACTTCACTTGAATTCGAGTATTTACGTCAACAGTTAGCAACATCCTAAAATAATTATAAACCTGAATTCGCTTCAAGAAATTCGATTACTCATGAACCTCTTTCCATCAAAATTCTTCACTGGTAGTTTCTTATAATTATAAAGAAAAGAGAAGTCCTTTCAATAACAGAAGCATGGAAAACAAAAATCAACCCACGAGATACCCGACGAGTGATACAAATGTTAAAGAAGAGGAGAAAGAGGGAAAAAAGAAAGAAAGAGAAGGATTCAAAGTAAAAGTAGGCATATGTAGGATGTAGGCAGTTTAGATTATTTGGGACAGAAGTAAAAAAGTTCAAAAACAACTTAAAATCTTTCCCTGACATAAAAAATTTCTCTGCAAACACGGTCCATAGAAGCAAACCACATTCCAGAACTTCAAGATTTTTCAGGGTTTTAGAATAACCAGTTAAATGTTGAAAGAACACACATTGACTGCAATGAATATGAAACGCTCCGCTCATCAATGATATGAATTTATCATTTGTTACCCACTCATTTGAGCCAAATTGTTCTTAGAGCTTCACTTTAGTAAATTTTCTCCACTTAATGACAAGAAAATATACCCAAATTTTTCAAAATTTCAAGAATCAATCTTTCCATTTTCCTTCTCGTTTTTGGACATTTTCTCAACAACCCAACGAAAGAAAGCCAAACCCAAACGGGTATCAAACAACCTTACCCACAAATCCATCCAAAAGGGACTCTAAGAAATTTTCATCTCTTCAAAAATTTCACAAAACCCAGGAAAAATGCAGAGCAAAATTCAACATTGCAAAAACACATGCAAAATATAAAGCAAATATTTTTGGCGTTTACTTTATATGGGTTATGCATGAAGATTGACCTGAGTCTATCTTGCAAGCTCCACGACCTCCGTGGAAGAAAGATGAGAGCTCGCAGAGAGAGAGAGAGAGAGAGAGGGAGGCTGTTTCTGAGTCTTCCCACTCTCTAGGGGCAACAAGCTCTGGGAGTGGAAGAGACTAGAGAGTGAGCGGGATGGGGTTGGGTTTAAAATCTGTGTGAAAATTAATGGAAGAGGAGAGAAAAAAAAAATGAAAAATTTGAACCTTATAATAATAAAATAATGAGGGAGGGTGGTTAACCATTTGACTAAAGTAAAAGACAGTTCATTGAGTGATGTTTAATTTGAGGTTTTGATTTGAGATTTACGGTAAGATCGCGCGTAAGATTGGGTCGTTTTAAGGATTTAGGTTACTTAAATACCCTTAGGTAATCGCCTTTATTACTGGTTGCTTGCTTGACTTGTTTACAGTACTCGAGAACATATGGGTACTTTCCTATGACCATAATGCATTTGAATACTTTGATCTGCGGATCATAATGTTTGCCGACTACCATCGATCACATTGTGCTTTTTTGTTCTTTTTCAATTTTTCCTCCATAGTTAGAAGAAAATAATCATAATACTAAAACTTGATTTCGATCTTACTTTGCTATATGTTTACTTTCATTATCTTGTCCCATAAAATAGTCTATAATCTACTTAAATTGCTGTCAAGTGTCAAATGAGTAGTCTTTGTGTTTTTCTTTTTTTAAAAAAAAAAAAAATTTATAAATATGATGAAGAAAGGTATGGTTTGAGATAATTCTAGATGGTTTCTGAGTCAAAGTCATCAGAATAGATAGAGTTAATTAGATGATCGAGACAAAGAAGAGTAAAGGCAAAGCAACGAGAGCTGGTGTTAAATGTGAGTAGAAAAATCTGTGGAGGTTTCCATATTTGTTTAATCAAAAACATAATTTTGAGGGCATCATCTTTTCCCATATTGTCAATTCAAACGTTGTTGCATGTAGAAACAGGAACAAAAACAACTCAATCAGTGTGATAATAATGGAAAGCATCCAAATTCAAATTCCACCGATTTGTCATTAACATACTCTGACTCAACAGAGTGGAAGTAGATGGAGGGATGTTTAAAGCCAAAGCAAACTTGAAATATTTTGAAATTTTGAAACAAAGGATAAGGCATTTTAATACAATTAACACGTGACTTAGCAGCTTTATGACAGATAAGTAGCATGAGCCCTATCTGGACCCCACATGAAGGGCAACAACCCCTTCTAACAAGTCCTAATAACCAACCCTCCTTTGAATAGTTATACTTCTACCCTAGATTAACCCCAATTTCAAACTAATATTTAAAATTTAAAATAATAGGTACCCATCTAAATCCTTATTTTTAAACTTTTTTATTGCAAGATTTGATAGAAGATCATGCAAAATGATGTGAAAGAGATTCGTAGATCTTCACTCTTCATCCACACGATTTTGTGCTTGTAAGTCAACATGGATTGGAGAGTGGAGATCAATACCAGTAATTAATGCATACAAGTGTCAACACTCATAAGTCAACATAGATTAGTGAATAAGAAGAAAAATTGCAAAAGGAAAGAAAGAGGAAATTTAGAAGAAAGATTATGGCACTCAATGGAACTGTGATAAAATTTTGGTAAATGGCAGCATTCTTGCCAATGAAACTATTGCCCTTCAAACAGAATAACCATCCAAAATTAGAGGGGATTTATTAGCGATTGATGTTAATAATTTGGTTTTAACAGTTGTCTTCAAATGTTTCTGATTCGCGTGTTCACCATCCCATGATATGTTAGTGGGCAATACCTAAGTGCGGCTAAAGCCATGGTCGGTTTGAATCTCTTTTTGCCATATGGGAATAGTTGGTTTGTTAGCAAGGAATGGATTGAAGGTAGCAATGAAAGCATGGATTTTCCTGTACTTTGCTTTTGATTTCAAAGAGCTTTCTTTGTAAGCTAATAGGGGAAAAAAAAAATGCATTTATTCTTAATTTTTAAATAGAGAATGATAATAAAGATAGAGATTTGTTTTAAGACACGCAAGAATTCCCATTTTTTTTCAAGAATAAAGATGTTTGTACATGTTATCCTCAAGTTTGATGAAATCATTTCCGCTGGTTATTACTTACTAGTTGTTGGGTTCAATTTTTTTTTTTTTTAAGGTATCACAGTTTGTGTTATTTTTGGATACTTGTAATAAATTCTTCATTAATAAAATCTATCTATCTCTTTTTTTAAAAAAATAATGTTGCATTTTATATTGACTTTAGTACAAGTTATTCATAAAAAAGTGTAAAGTCCACTAGTTAGCTTGAGAAAATAAGAAACAAAAAGAAGCTATTTTTCAAGTAGGATTGATTGAATTTATCTCTAAAAGAATATCTCAATAATTATTTGAATATGAGTAGTCTAATTTAAATATCTCAAATTTAATTTTTTTAGAGAATTATTCTAAGGTTCTAAGATTTAGAATAAAAGACCATTCAGTACTAAAAAGATAAAATTTTTAAATAGTGTCTATCACAGGAATAAAATTACAAAAATATCCATCAATATTATGTAATTATTCTATTTATATATGTAGTTATTATATTAAAATATAAACATAATAACAACTAAATAATCATGTAACATCAAAGAATATTTAATTATTTTACACAATGTGACAGACACCTATTTAAAAAATAAATACATTTAGTACTTTTTAATTTTTTTTTAGGTTATAGAATATGAGGAGAATACCAAAAAATAATAATTTTTTTTTCTTATGGGCTACTGATTATGGATCTCCACACACACACACAAGAAAAAAGAAAAATGGCTTTCCGAAGAAAGAAAGATAGGGTGAATGCGGACTTGTGCATGAAGGCCCATTGAGGATGCCGTCGCAAGAATTTGAAGCCCAGTGCACTGTCAGTGTTAGGCAACCACATAAGGCAGCCGCACAACCTTTTCCCCTTGTCTTCTACTTCTGCTTTTTCATACACACTTGATACTATAAGACAGTTTTCTTCTTTGGTGACTGATTTCTTTTACGATGTTTGATTGTTTGGTGTGAAAACAGATAATTGGAACAGGGAAATCCTTTAAACGTACGCTATCCTTACATACTCCTTATAAAGAAAAATGAAAGAACATTTTCCTTAGACATAAACGAATTGTCGTTTGAAACGATGTAAAGCTGAAAACAACTAAACAAGTATACAAGGTACGACGTTCGTTTTAGTGGTCCTCCGCTCTTTTGTCCGCATTTGCAGGACACGGAGCCATACTTGGAGGCAGACAGAGGAAGAGTTGGGGGATCAGATAGGACAAGTTCCACTTTTTTTCCATTTGTTATGAGGCTCTGATTTTTGTGAAGAATCTAACGCTATCTCTTCCCAAAATCCGTATGACATTTGTTCGGAATTCTCTGTCTTCCTTGGAACCCATTTTCAACTTGTCTTTCTCCATCTTCAGTTATTTCGATTTCTTTGCAAGCCTATATAACTCATTAACTCCCATGTTGAAAGTCTCGAAAATTCAATAGCTTTAAAGGAAAAAATCTTCTCGGAAAATCTCTTGAAATTCTGGGAATTATTGTCTGAGAGCAGTGCATGCACAGTATTCAGCTGCTTCTCTGTTCTTCCATGCTTAAAATGCATTAAACAAGTTGAAAGGCAATAAATTATAGCGTAATTCCTGGAGATCCCACGCAGTGTCGCAATATTGTTTAGTTATTTCTTAATTCCAAAGAAAAAGAAAATTAAGTTTTACACTCATAGAGACAACTAGATTTTACTGGGTGACTTCTACTGCAGATTCTTATTTATCTGATCTTAGTGGAAGTGACACGAATTTACATTCGGATTCCGAGTAGACCAGGTAAGTCAAAGAAACGCACAAAAGAACAAGTACCGGAAGTTTCTCAAAAAAAAAAAAAAACGTTTTGCCTTTTCTCTCTTGGATATTGGATGATTTGAGGTTGTTGAGGCGTGGCAAAATTGATTTCTCGTAGCTGAAAAAGTTGCATTTTTTAATTATTCAATGTTTTGGAATGCTTGGAATTGGAAAGTTGGTTCCTTTTTGGTTAGGTAGGTCCAAGACGCAGGCATTGACATTGTGTTTGGACAAGAGGGGTTTGCCGTTCACTACAAATTAGAGCTTGCTTGTGAGTTGATTTCTGGTTGGTAGGGAAGGAAGAAGGTGAGATGGGTTCGTACGGACATCTTGCAAGGAGGGCTGTGGAAACCGAGATGCCGATCATGGTTAAGGTTCTTATGCAAGACCCTCTTGCTTTTTATTTATTTATTTTTCGTCTCACTGGAATTTGACCCGTTCATGGCTTCCAATGAGTGTTTAGGTGTCTTGTAAGAAGATAGGTTGTTTTGATAATGAAGGTGTGTGTTTGCAGATGCAGGAATTGCTCCGAGGAGCCAAGGATGCTGTGTCTTTGGCCCAGGTGTGTTTTATTCTCCTGTTTTCAATGATTATTGTCTTGTTAGTATAGTCTCGCGGCGATAATTGTGGAGGCAGTGGGAAATGGAAGTAGATGGTGTTTTCTGGTTTCCAATGTCTGATTATAAATTAATCTAGCTTGGGAGTTTGGTGTATGGGTTATGGATACATCGAGAACTGAGAGTTGTTTATTTACTCTTCAAGAATTAGTGCGTGTTTGGTGCGGATTTTGATGAGGGTGTTGTTTTTTTGGGACAATGGAAATGATGAAGACAACTTTAATCTTCTGGCGACTATATTTTTAATCTGCTTCCTTTTCGATCTAAAAAGCTGGAACTTTGGGAAACTTTAAAAGTTGTTTTCTGCACTTTTCTCCTACATTTCTTATAAGAAACAGAAAATGAGATAAAAGAATATGGCCATGAAAATTTTGCCTCCAAATATTCCAATAGTTCAAACATGCATACCCTAAAAAGGATGCAAATTTAGAAAATCAGACAAGAAGGGGTCATTTCCGTAGCGTGTATAGTCTTTGGTTTCATATCATGGCTACCATTTTGTTTTTGAGCTACTTTATCTGAACTTCTTGTGACCTTTTTGTCCAGGCTATTTGAGACTATATCTACTATTCAATCCGTGATTTTGCAATTTGTTCCAGGACCTGACTTGCATAATATATTGCTTTGCCAAATACCAAAAAAGTTCACGCACAAGATTGTGAGCTAACAATGATTGTCATATAAGTTTAATCTGCATCTTCTTCTTCTTCTTTTAATAACTATGATTCATGCATCTACACACTTTCAATTGTCGGATGGAGTTTGCTAGTCAGGTTTTATTGCTCTGATCACTAATGGTGTTTTAACTTGTTATGTACCATTTACCTCTTAGCTGCTTCTAAAATGCATGTTCTAATGGTTTTGTTGAAACTTATCTGCTGCAGGGGGTGGTTCATTGGCAACCTCCTAAGCAAGCCTTGGATAAGGTGAAAGAACTTGTATGGGAGCCTTCAATTAGTCGTTATGGTGCTGATGAAGGTATTCCTCCACTCAAAGAGGCATTAGTTCAAAAGGTAAAACAGTTGATGTTCTTATTATAATAACTTGCACTTGTTGGAGTTTTATCAAAGATTTATGCTAATAAAATATGAATACACTAATGGAGAAATAAATATAAATTTATTATTAATTTTGGCTTAGGTAGAGAAATTGACGTGAAAGTATTGTAGATTCAGGCTTGGCATATCCCATTGGATAACATTAGGATTGAATTAATATAACTTCAGCTGAACTTGGCACCAGTCTCTTGACTTTTTATGGGTTGGGATTGAGTTAGATTAATTTTTGTAGCCTGTATATACAGTTTAACTATAACCCCTTTTCTTTATTCTACATGATATAATAAAATTTTCTCCTTGCAGTATGGCACTAGCTATTTGATTTTTGTTTGCAGTAGGTAAATGCCATAGACTTTTTCTTTTTCTTTTTTGGTTTCTTTATTTCTTTTTTGTTTTGAAGTTAGGGCTTCACTCCTCTTTCATGTACATTATTCATATATGGCTGTACTCCAGTTATCCTTCTCCTGTCATCTATGTTTTGATGTTGCAATCTTTTGGTTTATTGGAAATGAAGTGTTTGTGTTATATAGCCATTTGCATCTTAATTGTTTTCAATAGCTCAAATTTTTGCAATCTGAAATTGGAATCTTGGTGATCATTCAATTGATTCCTGTGCTTTGGTCATGCAGTTGCGTCGTGAAAATAATTTGCACAAATCTTCAGTGATGGTTACAGCAGGTGCCAATCAGGTGACCAATGTTACCCAACTATATAAATTTGCAGTTTATGTTTATTATATTTGTCACAACACAAAAAGAGAATACATTTGGTTTTGGATGAAAGGACATGAACAAGCAGTTATTTCCTTCCTTTAACTTCTTATTGTAAAGCTTAAGTGTCTTTCTTGCTTGCTTATCTAAAATCTAATCTACAACTATCACAGTATAGCAACGTCTCCTTAGATTGTTTGATTCATTAGTAGTTTTCAGTTCTGATTTGAAAATTTGATCTGAAATATTCTGCTTTTCCTACCTCCTTCCAAAAAATAGAGTGAATGTGATGAGGGGAAAAAAATCATGATTTAGTGCTTTTAGATCTATTGTTGATAACCTGTTGTTAGAAACTCCTTCATTTATTGGCAGCTGCAAGACGGACAGGGTAATCAGAATTGAATGTCTTAAGATTGAATTGAAGCTTTTTGTGGATTACTATATTTAGATCACTTTCTTCTCTGAATAGTCTTTCTTTCCCTCTCCCTTCATTTAGCAATTTTCTTGTCTTGTCATAGAGTAACGTTAAATTTGTCAGTGTAGCACTTTTGCATTCGTTGAAATTGTTTCGACCTCTGGTATTGTGAATTATGACTGTTGACTATTACCTTATCCGTTTTATTTGCTTGATCAGTAAAGTTTGGAGTTGTACTCATTTCAAGATTTCTGCAGTAATACTATACCTACAATTGCAGGCATTTGTGAATCTAGTCCTTACACTCTGTGATGCTGGGGATTCTGTGGTTATGTTTGCACCCTATTACTTCAATGCCTACATGTCCTTCCAGATGACTGGCGTCACCAAGATACTAGTGGGTCCTGGTAACCCAGAAACNTTGTCTGGTCATAGAGTAACGTTAAATTTGTCAGTGTAGCACTTTTGTATTCGTTGAAATTGTTTGGACCTCTGGTATTGTGAATTATGACTGTTGACTATTACCTTATCCGTTTTATTTGCTTGATCAGTAAAGTTTGGAGTTTTACTCATTTCAAGATTTCTGCAGTAATACTATACCTACAATTGCAGGCATTTGTGAATCTAGTCCTTACACTCTGTGATGCTGGGGATTCTGTGGTTATGTTTGCACCCTATTACTTCAATGCCTACATGTCCTTCCAGATGACTGGCGTCACCAAGATACTAGTGGGTCCTGGTAACCCAGAAACACTTCATCCAGATGCAGGTAAGAAGCTGCATGATATGGTCACTGCAATTTGATATTACTGAGTAGTGACATGGAGTAGGAAACCAGAAAATGCAATCCAGGTGTTTAATGTCTCTAGTGTTGATAATTGTCTATGCAATCAAGTCTGGACTCATTATCTATGGTTCCTAAGAGCAGTCTTTTTCCATACAAAGGGATTAAATATTGGTCGGTTGTTGGATGTATTGAGTCTGGACCTTTTAACCCCCATGAACACTTATATGGAGAAAACTATATTGCTAAACTGTGCATGTCCGATATTTATAATTACCTTCGATATGTGAACCATGTTTACAAAAAGGTATCTTAGGCTGTCATAAAATTCACACACACGTGTGATAGGTTGGGAGATTTATTATGTTAGATTAAGTTGTAACCTGCATTATCTTCTTGGTGATTGTCACATTGATTGTTTGACTGAATTTTGGTTTCAATTTCTTGTCTGGTGATTAAAGTTTATTCCATTCTGTGATTTATTTATTGTTGGCTCCAAATATGTCACATGATTATTTACGCAATATAGTCCCTTATTGTACCCAATCTGTGATTCTAGATGAAAAATGTCTATTGTATTTCTTCTATTTTGTACAATTTATTCTGTATTGCATTTCTTTGCTTATGTCATTTATCATATAACTTCTTCAGATTGGTTAGAAAGAATATTATCGGAAACTAAACCTTCCCCAAAGCTTGTTACTGTTGTAAATCCAGGCAACCCATCTGGAACCTACATTCCAGAGCCTCTTCTTAAGGTTTCGTTCTCCATCTCTATGTTTTCATGTACCTCTGACTTTTTTTTATTTTTTTGGTAAATTCTAAGCAAGTGCTTCCTCTTATTTGAGCAGAGGATTGCAGATCTCTGCAAGAATGCTGGCTCTTGGCTTGTTGTTGATAATACCTACGAGTAAGACCATTAATTAACAAACCAGATTAATTTTGAATTAGTTTTGCTTAAAATATCCTCATGCGATCTCGCACCGGTTAGGAGATGCCAAAGCAATGGTTAAGCCATCTTAGTGGCATTCACTATGAGTACAAATAAAAGATTATTTTACTATTATTTCTGAATCTTTCCACTTGTGATGCAAGTTTATATTCTAATTGTTTCTCTGAGCACTTGTTAAAATATGCTTGCAGATATTTTATGTATGATGGTTTGAAACACTCATCTGTAGAGGGAAATCACATTGTTAACATTTTCTCTTTCTCGAAAGCATATGGAATGATGGGCTGGCGGGTTGGATATGTAAGTGATACTTCTCATGACTTTTAATTACTTTCATCAGCAGGAGAGAGAAATTCGGAGAATTTTTTTTTTTTTTTTGATACAAAAGGCTTTCTCAAACATATTATGCAACAATAGTAATCTATTTGGATAAAAGTATAATCTTTGAAGTCATTTTGATCAGAATTTTCAAGCAATGCAACATGGTTTGCGCCATTGCCATAGTATTTACATTCTCAAGTTGCGTACTATGTAAATTTTAGTGGTTTCTGGTTTAAGTCTGAACAAAATATTAGCTAATTGCAGATAGCATATCCATCTGAAGTAGAGGGGTTTGCTGCCCAACTTCTAAAAGTCCAAGACAACATTCCCATCTGTGCTTCAATAATTTCACAGCACCTTGCCCTCTACTCATTGGAAGTGGGACCTGAGTGGGTTACAGAACGAGTACAAAGCCTTGTAAAGAACAGAGAAATTGTTTTAGAAGCATTGTCCCCTCTAGGAGAAGGTTCTGTAAAAGGAGGTGAAGGTGCCATTTACCTGTGGGCAAAGCTCCCGGAGGGACATGACGATGATTTCAAAGTTGTTCACTGGCTTGCCCACAAGCATGGAGTTGCCGTAATCCCGGGAAGCGCATGCGGTTGTCCTGGGAATCTCAGAATTTCTTTTGGAGGCTTGACACAGAATGATTGCAGAGCAGCTGCAGAAAGGCTCAAGAAAGGCTTGCAAGAATTGGTTAGAGATGGATTGGTGTAATCACCTTAACTTCTAAGCTGCCACTCAAATTGTATCTTAGTACATTCCATCTCCAAAGGGAAAAAGGAAAAGCAAAAAAAATATTCCAAAGGAAGAAAGGCCATTTGCCAGTCATGCAAATTTGAATAATTTCAAAGTTTTCAACGTTCTACCCAATTAAGTTTGAGGGTAGCATGGATTTGTCATTTAGATATTGATATTCATAAGGGCATGAAGTTCTTTTGTTATACCCATTGATGATTGATTTCTATTACATTTCAAATGTTTAATAGCAAGTTTACCATTTTTCCCCTCGTTTTATTTTTTCTTGAAAGATGGTACCTAGTTAGATTGGAGAATAATTTAAGTATCAATCTATAATACTTTCCTCTTATACCTTGTGATACATTTTAAAAAATATATATATATTTTTATAATTAAAAAATCTAACTTCTTCTTCTATATAACAGTTAATAATAGAATGTTACGTGTGTAAGTGAGGAGTAAGAAAAAATGTTATAAAATTCTTGAAAAAAAAAATACTTTTTTTTTAAAATTTAGTCCCACATAATGGGTTAGATTCCTTTCCAGTTCCTTCCTATAGTGGATGATTTCTTAACATGCTAATCATATTCCACATTTCTTTGATTCACATAATTGTTCCTTAACTCTCATGGCAACAATGATGGAATTACTTTTAAGTTGGTGACCCAAGCTTATCAACCATAGAATTCAAATTAAAAGGGAAAAAATAAAGCAAAAAGGCAAAAGAGAAAAAAAAAAAAAAAAAAGATGTGTATCGTTGGGCAAACTGGGCCACTTAAATGGTTTCGGTTTTGAACTTCTGAATCTGATATGCAAAGTTGTTGCCAGAAAGTGGGCCCGGCAACCAACGACTCTGCCCACTCAAATCCCAAAGCCGCAAAGCCCATTTAACCGCAAAATCCCAGGGACTGTTTCGTCATTTCATGGGTCTTCCCTGTCCGTTCTTTCGGCGTTTAAACGACACCGCTGTTGAGCTCGAGTTCACTGAAGCTTCTAACCAAATGGAGTTAGAGAGAGAGAGAGAGACCAACGGATTTCTAGAGACTGAAAGTGAGATCCATTCAGGTGCTTCTTCTTCCACATGAATCCAAATTTTCTCTGAACACTGAAGTTATCTTTAGAATATACCTTGAAGGATTCTGAGAGAAAAAATGGGTGGGGCTTCTTTGGCGGGCTTGCAAGACCACCTCAAATTGGCGAGAGAGTATGCTCTTGAAGGGCTGTATGATACCTCTATCATCTTCTTCGATGGCGCAGTTGCTCAGATCAACAAGTATTCTTCTCTCTTTCTCTGTCTAAATTTTCCTTCTTGTTCTGTCTGTAATTTTTCCTGGTTTGTCGATTTTCATTGTTCAGTTTTTTTTTTTTTTTT